>PVIR01000424.1:0-181159 GCA_004026965.1 Petromus typicus
CAGGTGGAAGGAAAGGCAGAATCAGAAAAAGGTGATGGTGTAGGTAAGGGTAGTGTCAGGGACAGATACATCTGGGGGAGTTTCACAGGCTGGTTGGGCAAGCTGAGGATCAGGTTACCTCCCAAAGGCAACTGGATTTGTTTTCTTACCATGAAAGCTTCATTTCATCTTTCAATAGGAAAAAGACTCAGAACAAGTATTATACAAGCAAACCCAAACAAAGAAAATTGGAAAGTGAAGAAAGAAAACTCCACCACAGAAAATGCCATCATGCTAGCACTTATGGTTTTCTCTTACCCACTGGAGATTCTTTGAGAAAGGGCTTGGGCACGCCTTTCACTGAGCATGAACTGAGTCCCGCCCTGCCCCAGAGGCCTCAGGGGTCAGCTCTGCCCAGAGAACACTGCAGGCTCGGTATTTCTAGTAACAACTTCATGCAGGGAATTCAAAATGAGGATCTGTCTCTAAGTATATTGAGTCTCCTAATTCATGTTCTGAAGAAATCCCGAAAGTATGTGCGGGGGGCTTGGCACAGGGATGCTTGGTCAGAGGCATTTGGTTGACAACAGTAAGGCCAGACAGGTATGAGCTGACCCAGTTGCTGCCAGCCTGAGGCCCCTGAAATGATACAGTTTCACGGAATATGTGTGGTGCACAAAAAAGCACATTGTAGAAATCTGGGATTCGGGTTAAACTGTGTTGGAGAGCATAGCTGCCCCAGGTTGGGCATATAACTCTCTCCACTCCCATTTGTGTCTCTTATTGTTTCTTCAAGGAAAGAGTAAGAACTTGTTTTCAAAACTTCAAAAAAAATTTTTTTATGGAGCCTGTCTCACCTGAAATTGACCCCACATATCCAGAGTGCTCCCCGAGGTTCCTGTTCATGGAGTCCGACCAAAGTGGAATGCTTTAAACGGGAACCTGCAGCCCGCCTGAACCCCTGCCTACCCTTCTGAGCAGCACTCTTCAGAGAACACCTACCTGTTGGTTCCTGCAATGGAGGCTCCCAGATCACTTGTAGAACTGCAGAACCTGACATCTGGGGCCACAAGGACAGAAGAGGCTCCTGGGGCGCTGGGCTTAGAGGGTTGGCTGCCAGTACACATGTGGGTGCAAGTCTAACTTTGCCAGGAAGCTTCCTTGGTTACTCCCAACGGTACAGTCCCACCCTTTGCAACAGAGAGTTGTTCTTACTATTATCTTGTACCAGAGGATCTGTCCAAAGAGATGATGCCTCTGACAGTGAGGGCCCTTCAGTCTCCATCTTCTAAAGGAAGTCCCTTCTCTGACTGCTTTATTGGCATTTACGGAAAAATAAGGACTTCCTCTGGTCAGTGAACTCTTGACATGAGAAATATGCTGTGTACAATGGAGAAGCACTGAGAGCTAGGAGTGACTGACAGAGTAAGCCAGAGTTTCAGGAATCCAGAAGGCAGGAAGATCTTATACTGAACGGACAAGCAAGGTGACCAAGATGGTGGCCCTTTGGGGTTGCCATGCCCTGATGGAGAACTCCTAGTAATCAAGGGTCTTCTGATTCTCAGGAAATGGGCTTTTACCCTGCCCTAGTTGGGAAGACAACTCTCCTAGTTGGGGGAAAGGAACTCTTCCACATTATTGAGGGGGTATAAAACAGTACAATCACTATGGAAATCAGGGTGGAGATTCTTCAAAAAAACGAAAAATTTAAATTCCATTTCACTCATCTATTCCTCTTCTAGGTATCTTCTCCAAAACGTAAAATAATCACATTAAAGGATATATACCTATGTTTACAGTGATACAATAGCGAGATCTAGCTTTAAAGCAGCTAGATTTTAGAAAGAGTGTATTCCCATCAACTGATGAGTGGAAAAGAAAAGGTAGTATTTCACACACTGAGGTGCTACTTGACATACAAAAAGATAAACTCGAGGCACTCAGATTAATGGATGAAACCTGAGATTATGTTATGAGAAATAAGCCAGACATACAAGCTCAAATAACACATGAGAAGCATTCATATAAGAATATATAGATATACACACAAATATATAGGGAGTATATAGATATACACACAAATATATAGAGTATATAAGTATAAGTACAAGTATAAGTAGGGAGATGTTCAAATACTCCTCCAAATTACATATTCCATTGTTTCGAAAATATTTTGATATATATGCTAATTTGTTTCACTCATACTACTAGTTTGCCTTAGCCTACTGAAAAGAAAGTATTGTGTTATTATCTGTTTGTTTCTTCTTTATGTGAATCTTTTTGGTTTATGCCTTGTATTTTGAGTATCTGCTTGGAAGATAATGATGCATAGTGTATTAACTATTGTTATTCTTACTTTGATTTTAGTTTCTTTCATAAAATAAAATTAAAAACAAAACAAAACAGCACCATCCTTTTTATTCCCAGGCATCTGATGAGCTTCACAGCTCTTCTTCTTCAAGAACTCGGCACACGCCTCTCCCACGGCAGCTTAGCTATGGCATGACATCTGCTGCACTGTGGTCTAACCTGCAACACCAACACCTCAGGATGGAAGAAACACTAGTTACCAGGACCTACGCAAATGTGGCCTGTCTCTGAGCAGTGTGTGTATCTATCTACATAGGTACAGCATTATCAAATGTTAAGAAGTGATCTGGACAGTCTGTAACAAAACTGTTACAAAACTACAAGACCACATGATTAAACTAACAGTGACAACAGACCCTTGTCTCCAAATGCCATTTCCCACTAAAAGAGTTGGGGGTGGGCTGAAGATGTAGCTCAGTGGTTCTGGTATGTGCCTTGCAAGTGCAAGGGCCCTAGTTTGATCCCCAGTAACCACACAACAATGTCAGGTATGGTGACTCACACTCATCAGCAATCAGAACTACATACCATAGTACCAGGCATGGTGGCTCATGCCTGTAAATCCCAGCACTCGGGAGGCAGAGGCAGGAGGATTGCTGAGTTCGAGGCTAAGTTCAGGATGAATCCAGGGGCTCAATACTTAACTTAATGAGGGGCTCTCATTTTAACTTCCCCCTTGCAAAGTTCAATTCGACCTTCTATTGTCATACTGGTTAGACCGAAAGCTTAAACAGCCAGTGAAACCGTCTCAAAAACAAAAACAAAAAAACAAAACAAAAAAAACCCCGTAAAGAATTGAAGAGTGGGAAAGCTGAGCTCCTATGAGAACAACTACACTCAGTGCAACACATGAAACATATTTAGACTCAATAATTTCAGAGGACAGTTTCTTTTTGGTTTTTGTTTTGACACAGGGGGTCCTATGTAATCTCATGAAGCTAGATTATAGGCTGGCCTTAAGCTCATGGTGACCCACCTGCCTCAGCTTCCCAAATGCTCAGACTGTAACTGTGATATATGTGTCCAATAGTGGCAAACTGATAGGTAGAAGCCAGGGATGCTACTGCTAGCCATCCTGTAATACACAGGATGGCCACTTTCTGGCCCCTCAACAATTATCTGACCCAAAACACTGTGACACATCTGAAAAACCCTACATCTAATGACCAAATTATTTTTTCAAAATCAGGTGACAGAGGAAAGTGACAACACAAGTCAAATCAGCAGAGACCAGATTATAGGAAACTCCACAGAATATTCTAGTCACTGGACAATAATAGCAGCAACAAAAACAAGAACAAAGACAGACAGAGGTAAATTGGTAAATGGGAAAGAAAAACCTACTAATGACACATCAACTGGTTATACTGCATGGAACCCTTCTTGGTTCCTCATTTAAAAAGCAAATGGCTAAAAAGGAAAAAAAAAAACTGGAAAGGGGGAAACACTGATGAAACATTAAGGAATTGTTAATAATTTTAACATGTGCTATTGATACTGTGGCTGTATTTTAACAAATTCTAAGTTTTTGAAGTACAGACTGCAACATATACAGAAGAAATTAACATAGGAGATTTGCTCCAAGATTCCCAAATCTTGGAGGTGGAGAGGTGATTGGAAGTGGGTGTGGAAGGTGGAGGGAGATAAGAGGAAAGTCACTGCCCAGAATTGTTGATTGCTGGGGAAAGCTGGAGAGGGGTCATGAAAAGTTGCCACTATTAGAAAACAATGGTGGTGAGATACACAACAGGGCTGTACTAGAGGCACAAGTAAGGCCTGGGACAGCAGTTCCAGGTGATAATGGGTTGTGAGAAGGCCACCTTGGTCTAGGCCCACTAGTTTCATTTCCCCCTTAAAAAGTTCAAGTTGACCTTCTACTTTAATACTGGTTAAACTGAGAGCTTAAAGAGTGTGGTCACCATAGCAAATCAAATTTCAAGTGTGCCCAGTCAGGGCTGGGGGGAAGGGACAGATGTTTAGGACTCTTCTGGCCTCTGTGGGCAATTAACTTAAGACTTCCAAGCAGGAGGCGCCATTATCTTTAACTCAGTAGGCAAAATTGTACATAATTAGAGGTCATAATTATGATTCTCTTTAAAATGTGACCATAGTATCCAAATTGACCTCTTGTGGTGGCCCAGCCTACATGGTGGGAAGTATAAAACAGAAGTGAATGGGGCTCTCTACCCAGTGGTCCGACAGCAGTGGCAGCCAGGGTCCCTAAAAACTTCTAAGGTCAGGCATCCTACTGAGTCCCTGGGGAACTTTTAATCTGTTTGGGGTTTTCCAGTGATCATTTTTCACTGGGAAACATTTTATTTCTTTAAACAGACAGGCTAGCCAGAGCTTTTACACTGTCTTTTAGACCACAGGGAAAAGGCAAAAGCAATGGTATTAATATGCCAGCAATTATGGGCATCTACTGTCTAATTAGCCATGAAACGACCAAGTTGAAAAGATCAACTTCTGATCCGCTTTCCACTTGAGCATTTTGTAAAGTTGCTACAGGGACTGTATTTTCACTTAAAAGTGAAGATTTATTACTACTTTATTGCATCTTATAATCAGCCCCATCTAGCAATATCTCCAGCTTAGACAGACAGAACCATGACATAGAATGAATGAATGGTTCTACAAGGGAAAGCGTACCTTCCTGGATTTTCACACAGACACACTGCCCTCAGCTCTGCAACAGAATAATAGAACTTTTGAGCTACAGGAGACTCTCTGAAATCACCTCCCTGATGAAAAGTGTGACGCAGGACCAGGGAAAGCTAGAGACCTGCGGGTGGGCAGGAGGCTGAATGCGAGGCAGGAAGTGAGCTCCACCCAGGTCTCCAGCCCCACAGCTTGACCCTGCCTTAGTCTCTTAGGCTTCAGAGCACCATCTCAGTGGCTCCTACGGAGAAGACAGGAGAGCTACCACTTGCTCCCTTTCAACACTAAATAAGTCCTTTTGAAACGCCTCATGTCCTAACCACCCAGCAACAAACTGCAGGGTAAGCTGGGCACCCGCCTATCTTCCAGGAATATCTGAATCATTCTAAAATACTTCCAAGAAAACCCTGAAATATGAACAATATAAGCAAATGCAGTAACAGAAAATCCAAAACGTTTCATGACCAAATAGTAGTGGTCGGTCACCTTATTTGGGGGTCAGTGTTAACGGCAAATTCTGTTTCCAACAGGAAGCCCAAGCATTGACTTGTGCCGCGATTCCTACACTTCTTAGGAGCATCTGCCACACCCCCTTTCACCTGGATCCCTCCAGTAATTCTGACAAAGGGCCAACTTCTTTCCAACAGTACTACAAAATCTCAGCCAACAACTGAAAAAAGTGGTAAAGAGAGATATTACAGCACCAGCTAATCTCTTCCTGGATCAAAAGAGGTACAGAAAATTCCCAAGTTTGATATAAGCAGTTGCAAATGGCTAGTAGAGAATGTCACCGCACAACATTCACACAGCCCAGTGGCCGTACCCACTAGGAGGCGATGAGCTTTGAAGAAATGGGCCTGAGAAATATCGTTTTTATCAATATACTTTCCTTGAATAGGACAGCCTGGGAGTGAATGATAGTTCTCTGTATTTGTATAAGCTTCTTTATTCACAGAAGGAAAAAAAAAAAAAAAAAAAAAACTTAACCACTATTCATAGGTGTCCAACACTAGAGTTTAAGTAGAAGAGTAATTGTCTTCCTGCTTTTACAGGCGTGCCACTACTAAGAAATACTAGTTCACCACTATTTTCTTTACTGTTCAATAAAAGAAAGTAAAGGAACAAGTCTAAATTCATCACAACAAAGGTATTTAATTGAGACCATGGCATTTGCATCTCAATGGAAAGTCTCTGCATGGTACACCAATGCAGACACACTGATAAAGTTCATTCTACCATCTACATGGATGTGAAAGAACTTTTCAGGGGAAAATTTGTAACTTTCCAGTATTTATTGGGGAATTTTATGCAGTTACTTAGCTAATAAAATCTCCGTGTCACGCTCTGCAAGTGTTTTACAAAATACATGCCTGTTTGTCACAGTTCAGAACCGTGGCTTGACAGGGCACCTAGTATACTGCTGTCATGCAGACATCGTATTAAAATAAAAAGCCTGTTCCTTGCAGCTCTGCTTCACTGCTCAGTACATCAGCATCTACCATATTTGTGTTGCATTAATTTACACAAACAAGCCACAAATGAAATACCATCATTTCCTATTTCCAGTCAACGTTGGTTCCAAATTGCACGCTGCATTTGGTTATCTGCTGGGATCTGGCAATCTTAGCACTTGGTGGTAAAAAGGGCTAAAACCAGGGGTGCTCCTGGGTCAGCCTCTTTTTTCTGCTGGTTCATCAGGTTGAGCTGCATTACAGTAAGTTTGAAAGAGTCAAATGGTGCATCCGCATCCTGAAGCTTGGCATCTGCTGAGCAGCAAGCTCAACTCATTCCGTTTTGCATCGTTTTATTCTCAAGAAACTATACAGTTTGGACTACAGCACACAGTTTCAACATTTCTCCACATTGTCTAGCTTCCTATTTTCACTAAACAATTGGCAAAAACAACAAAACAACAACAACAGAAAAGAGAACAGATAATGAAGCAAAAATGGATTTATTTTTTGTGATTTTGTTTCACTCACAAATGTTAATTTATCCAGTTTATTTCATGACTTTTCAAATCTTTTCCAGACAGTCTCCAGCTGATTTAATTCTACATATTTTACTCTGCAGTTTTTACTTCTGAGGGGATGACAGCCCAAACCTGAAGCAATTTTGGAGATTAAGCTTCCCGTGTAAATTCATTTTTATTACAATCTTCAAGTTTCCAAAGTGACCAAGTCATCTCAGTTATGTTTATTAACTAAATGTAATAGGAAAGATCTAATCAGAGCTTCTGTATATATAACTGCACAAACCATTTCTCTTTGTGTGGTAGATAGTTCTCAACTCCAACTACTGAATCTCATTGGCACCCCAGGCCCTGAGCAGTAGTACCATGACTTCTCAGTGACAACCCAAATAAAAGCAATCTACATCCATGCACTGTGGATGGAAGAGGGAACAGACTAGAAGGAGGAATCAGGAGTAGGTGTTCAGGCCACAGGAAAGTCCAAGTGGAGCCTGCAGAAAGTGAATAAAAGCACTCCAACCCAGCTTACACAGAGGTGGATTTTCTGGAAAAGTTATCACTGGTTTCAGGTTCATCAGAGACTGAATCTCATTCTTATGGGTGTCACAGAACAGGACTCCATGTTTTCCCCTTGGTAAGGGGAAATGCTGTAGTTCATTGGTCTAGGATGATCTTGAAATCTCTGCAATGTTCAGAAAGACATATTACGTATGGGTAGGTGAAGTTTTGGCCAGTGTTGTACTATCAGAATTCAATTCATAAGGACTGTTTATGGTGGAGACTGGGTAGGCTCAACCTCTCTTTCATTCTCCTTCCATCTGGAGATAATGGGAAGCTAATTTTCCAGACTCCTTTGCAGCTAGGGTTCTGGGTATGAATGTGTTCGCCCAATCAGATGGAGCAATGACATAGCTGGGCTAGGATTTTCTACAGGGGGTCTAGACTATCCTCCAGCACTCTGGGTATTTAGAGCCAGCTGTTGGAGTGACAGTTGTCTCTAACTCACTTAGAAATGTGTCCCTGACCTCAGTTGAAAGGGTAGCCTTCAAGCTGATGACTTGAGGACTCTGGAAGTCATTTCATAAAAGGCCAGCCTGAATTCTGCTCCTCTGAACCTTCCAATGATTTTTGTGCACATTTAAGTTCCTGTATTGCCTCCTTTTCTGTAAGTTCTTTCTTGCTCAGTATCCCAGGCTTCAGACCTAGGGACATCATTTTAAATGGAGCACCTACAGGGCTGTTGGCTGGGTAGCACATTTGCTAAATATGGACCAGGTATCACATAGGTAAGGAGCAGCTGTATTCTGTAGCTCTTCATTGTTAAATGGAAAGCTCACCTCTTTTTAACTGACAAAATTTCAATGAGACCCTCTAGTTTTGTGAGGGTGGTGGAGTGAGGGGAAAATCTCAAGTCTTTCTGGGAATACAGACCCCACCTGGGCATGCCCCTGGCTACCAGATGAGGCTTCCATGGTCAGCATCCCTTTAGGATACAGGATGGCATCAGAGCAGTTCAGTGCAATGTGACTACATGCCCAGTGCCCAAACTCTGCCCCTCCTTCCATACCACACAGCCTCGAGACAACCCCCGGTCATCAATGAATCCCTGTTTCTCACAAGGACATCACAAGAAAAGTGAATGTCTGCAATTCCCATCAAGTTCTGCTAAAAATATTCCTTCTTTCTTAGAGCAACACCAATACATTATCTCGGAGCCCCTTCCATAAAGCCCTTGTTCTTGGAGAAAGACACTTTGTGTACTTGTTTTAGATTTGAGAAATGTGTTTTGTCACATTTCTTTCTTTGCTTTTGCTACTAGGAAACTTGGAGCTGGGCTTGGAGTCAATCTCTACCACTTGCTTCAACCTTATAGAGTGCTCTCCTCTCCCTCTCATTCCCACATAGCTACTTTAAAAACATTCCACCCTGAGGACTATTGATACTATTGATTCTTGTGATTTTATCACTAGGAGTCACCCCTCCCCTCCTTGAAGGTAGATGAGATATACAAATAAATAACCTTAAAATTTTGTTTTAGGCAAGCCACTGGTCTCAAGATAGGACTGTTCCAACTCACCTACAGGGAAAATGCTGAGAAGAATAATAACTAAGGCCCTTTTCCTTGTGTTCTGGAGGAGACAGTAAGATTGTTACCCAGAAGAGATTAGACAACTGCATTTTTTAAGACTCCTAGGGCAGTTGTTCAAGGATGCATCTAATAATCTTATTAGGCTACTGTTGCTTCTAAACTCTATCCTGGCATTAACAAAAGTGATACTACCTTTCACACTGTCGCCATATGTTACCACTGAGCTTTCTACAGTTCTTTAAGATTCTTAAAACTATGTGTATGTGTGTGTGTGTGTTTGCAAACACAAAAAGTTCCAAAATGTTCTTGAAGTTACAAAATGAGCAGAATTTAACAACTAAAGCAGGATCTGCATGCTGAATCTTGCTGATGCACCTCTTTTTCATTTTTAAGGTATCCTTTACTTTTTGCATGTGCATTTTTATTTTAATGTCATACAAATAGATATTGATAAAAATAACATTTTTCTTACCCCTAGAAAAAAATAAAATTTCATAACAAAATGATTAGAGAATAAGAATAGGGAATATGGATCTCCTTTATATTATCTATTAACTGGTCTTGGTAGATACTACTGCACCCAGTTTACCAACTGAAGGAGTTTTTATCTTGGGGAAGCAGAGGGTCTAGAAGACAGCTAAAAACAAGAGTGGAGTCAGTGTCTAACACTGATCCTGTCACGCAGGATACCATCATCTGTGTCCACCGCATCTGTGCCCCAGCCCAGGTCTGCGTGCGAAGTCCCTGCACAGCCCAGCCTCTGCCTTCTCCAGCCGCAGGAGGAGCTGCTTTCCTGGCTGGGCAGAAAGGGCGGCCCTCCCAGGCCTTCTTGTTTGGCTAATCTCTTCTTGTCTGTTTGCTTTGCTGCCCAGACAACTCCACAGCACACAAAGGCCTGGGCTTCAACCACCCGCTCCAAATTGGGAACCTGCCTATTTTGTTTGCTTTGGGGCACAAGGAGGGAGCAACAGCAGCTTTTGTAAGTCAAGTTGGTGATATTCTCCACTCAATTACAGCTGTGAAAAGATGGAGAGACAGAAAGGGCCCTGGAAAGGACCCTTTCGGGGCAGGCACTCTGCGTTCTCCTACCCCACCCAAGTTTGCTGGATTTGTCCTGGGAGGTGGTTCAGTGTTCATAGGAACTAATCATATTTCCTGCCTTTTGTCAGACTGTTTTTTTTCTCAGCCCCATGGGGACCAAGTAATGTGAATGCCTTCTATCTAAGAAGCATATTTTCTTAAAAGATAAAACAAAGGCTCTTACCAGCTCCTTGGGAGTCATACAATTCCATTTTCTGATCCTTATCACATGGCTAGGCACTGCTTCTGATGGCTAACTCTGTTCCCAGGTAAGGGAGGGAAGCCAAGTCCTTTACAGAAGCAGGAGAATTAAAAGAATTTGCCGACAGACAATGATTTTAAAAACAGAAAACAGGAGAAGGTGTATGATGCAAGGGTAGCGTGTGTTCTACGGAAAATTATTTTGCAAGGCGTCCAAATTTGATTAAAAAAAAAAAAAGAAAGAAAACAGGATTGGTGAGTTCATTATGTAATTAAACTACAGTCAGCAATGGGCAGGTTCTTCTATCTTTCAAAATCCAAACTAGTTTTTCGAGCTTTCATTAGGTTGAGTTCAGAGATTCTATTTAGGGAAGTCACCCAATTTTTCTTGTCTGGGTTAGAGTTTAAAAAAAAAAAAAAGTGCTGCTCTGCAAATCTGGCTGCTAGTCTCACTAAACAATCACAACTCCCTCCCTCCTTCCTCAAATACCTTTTTGCTTCATTTCTTCAGAGTTAGGCAATTTTTTTTCCCCCTCTTTGGCAAAAAGCCAAAGTAATATCCCAGCAAGCCATCTGATTTCTTTACAGAGACACATACTGTTTCATGTTTGATTCTGATTTTCAAAAGCAGAACCATTTTTCACATCATCGTATAAGAGGCTTCCACTATTTAAAATGTCATTTCTAAATTAATTTTATGCCCCTGAGGCAGAAATTCATCTGACCACAACTGAATGCTATTCATGTGAGTAAGGCGGGAAAAGTTCTTGGACAAGGATTTAGTGAAAGTGGCAAGAAAAAAAAAATTGTTCCATCTTTACAACAAGAAGTTAAAATCAAGCATTTCTGGAAGCTGGTTCTGTTTTTCCAAGAGTACAACCCTCCTCCCCTGTCATTAGCTGCCTCTGTCAGGACAAAAGCAAAAGGATAGTGGCCTTCTGTGCAGTTTCTGCCTGATGACAGTAAAACACTCATCTGGACCAAATGACCTATAGCAGGTAATGCTCAATACCTGTGTCTGGAGGTGGAGGCAGATTACCAAACAACTTGATAACCTACTGTCTTAACGATTTAACTGCTGGGCAGACACTGACAGAAGAATGAACTAATTTTTTATATCTAAAACTCTTCCTCTCAAACTGAAGATACAGCGGTATCTTCTTGAGAGAGGAAAATAAAGGCCAGGCACAGGGGCACATGTCTGTGATGCTGGCACTCTGGGAGGCTGAGGCAGGAAGATCACAAATTTGAGGCCAGCCTGGGCAACTGAGTGAGACCTTGTCTCAAAATACAATATAAAAAAGGGCCAGGAATTATAGCTCAGTTCAAAGGCCTTGAAGAAGGATGGAGGAAAGAAAGCAAGATGGGGGAGAGACGGTAACAGGGAGGAAGCTTGCTCCTTTTGAGATCTGCTCTGGGTTACTACCTTTTCCAATCCATTTCTGCCTGAGGCCTAGCTAGGTGGCGGCCCAGTGTCTAGGCAGCAAGTCTGGCTCCAGCCCAGAGCCAAGGGGGCTGACACACTCCATTGGAACGGAAGTTGGTTAGTAGGCATTTACTGAGGACCTACTGTGGGCAGCTATGTGGTGGAGTCTGGAAGCAGCTGGGCCGTGGGGAAAGAGGGCTTCTAGAAGACACAGGAGGCCCTAAACCCACCCTATTGGGTACAAACTTCCCACATCTCTGCTGGATGAAACCCCAAAACTTAAATGCAAAAACTCAAATGCCATCCAAGCCAGAAACATGTGTAAGGGACAGGTGACAGAGGAGGTGCTGGGGCAGGTGAGTGTTGCATAACAGGACCGATTACAAACATGCTTGGAAGGCATCCAGCGTTGCCACAGCTACACCGCACAACAGGCCCGCCCTGTGCCCTCGCCCCTGCGCCAGACCCACCCCTCTTTCCCTTCTCCATGTCCACGGTCATTCAAAGCCACCAGCTGGCCCGAGGCTCCTTACACGGGAGCTTGCTTGTGACTCTATCAACCCGGAACCCCCTCCCATCCTTTCTTCCCATCCCCGTGTCCTCCGGCATGAAAATCTGGTTTCCACGACCCAACACTCCAGCTGTGTGCCTGGGTTGTGCGACCATCATCAAACCCTTTCGAAGCAAGCGAAAGGCCTCTGGGAAAGCAAAGAGTGTGGCATCTTCTTCTTCTTCTTTATATCTAGCCTTCCCTCAGCCTGGACCTGTGCCGGGCTGATTCTGTTGATAAGAAATCCTTAATGTATCTCTGATGAGGCTCTTTTACAGGACCTAAGATGTACTGTAAATCCCGGAAGCTGCTCAAAACAGGAGCGTTGAGTCAGGAAAAGGACAAGAGGACTGAGATCGCCTCCCCTGGCCCTACTTGCTAGTGAGACGAGCACCAAAGGCAGGCTGGAATCGTGAGGCCCGTCACATCCAGGTTCCAACCCAGCACCCAGTTGCTGTGTAATGCCGGACAAGCCACTGCACCTCTCTGAACTTGTTTCTTCTCAAAGAGGACCATATATTCTAGTTCATCACAGGGGAGGTAAGAATCAGGTGGGAAACAAAGTAAAAATATATTAAATCTTTTTGGTAGTTCCATTAGAAAGGTGGGCTTCCCATGGCCACCAATTAGATCCCTAAAACTGACTACCAGAGGAAGGTGGCCGAGTGCAGCCCCTGAAGACTTAGCAGTGGCTGCTTCTGCCTCTGGGGAAGCCGCCTTTGTGCTGAGCCCGCAGTATCGCTGCCGGGCCTGGCGAGCCACGCTGGTGGCTCCCCAAGGTGCTGATGCACTCAGGCAAAATGAACCTAACATCTGTATTCTATTTGCTAATGAGCAATCATCATTTGTACCTTTCTCCAGCCTGGGATTCAGCTGCCTGGAATACTAATGCCATTAGAAATTGGAGCCCTTTTTGCAAAACACACTCATTTAGCAAAACCCTGTTTAACTCACTGACATTGTTATGGTTGCTGAGATTCCTTGGCAATAGGCAGCTACTCGCTCCCTCCCGCCCCTGCTGTTCCCCGCTTTCGCCAACCTGCGCAGCAGCCAATGCCCAGCAGGAGCCTGGGTGTCAGGAGACCACCTCTGCAGGCTACTCCAGGCACTGGCTTTGACAAATCAATGGATTTTTTAACTTAATATTTTAATTGCATGATGAATGCAAGACAGATGTTTATTTTAGAAAGTGGGTCATTACAAAATAGGGTCATCTAATCCTGAAGGTAATCTTACCTACAAACTGAGTGTGCTTGCTAGAGCTCTTTCTAAGCGAACACCTGACTCTTTCAAGACTATACTGCATTGGCTGAGGCTGTGTGAGGTTTACTTAAATGGAGGCATACACTGTTCGGCTGTGTGGCTTTTTCATCCATCAGTAAGTTGGGCTCTGCACATCTGGGAAAAGAATCTTTTCAATGCTGCACAGGATGGAAACATCAGTTTATTCTAACATTTCCACAGACTAGGTTGTTTCCACAGTTTTGTGTCCTTGCACGTGTCTAGCTGTGCCCATGAGGGTTAGTTTTCTCAGGAAATATGTCTCAAGGAGACTTTCTAGGTCTTGCTTCTCAAGTGCAAAATGGGAGGCTTGAACTTAGCAGTTCTATGCACAGTGAGTCTATCTCCACTCTATACTTGGTGGGAGTACTTGGCTTCCTCATTGGGGAGCCAAGGAAGATATACAAAGTCTAACCTCAGCTCTGCACCTAGTAACGCTTTCTCAAAGCTGCCAAGATCCTCCATGAGCCAAGCTCATTTATCCTGATTCTCTGCATCTAATTGAATATAGTCAGTTATGGCCAATTCTGTGTCTTTGTAAAACTCCTTTTCCCCCTAACAAATTCCTGTTCTTCCTTAAAATAGACGAATATCACTGAGGATGCTCTGAACTTAAAACTTCGGAAGGGAAGGGTCCCGGGGCAGCAGTGGTCTGACTCTCATCAAGTATCCAGTGAACAATGGGTGATGGTTACTCTTGCCATGTACAGAAGGATGGCCCAGGACAAGCTGACCTCTCTGCTCTGCACCTCAGTAAAATGACCCCACTAAAGTCCTTTTATCACAGGCATCTGCAATGCATGCTGTGTGTCTTAGGAACTACGATGGTCTTTTTCTGAGCTACAAATGATGCTACATACACATGGTCTGTCCTGCACTTCACTGGGCCAAGAATATATCCTCCTGGAGTGGTCCACAGGGAAGAAGGATGGGGCCATGGGAGCAAAGACAATGTTCTGCACCTTAATACCCATGGTCAAACTGGACAAATGTCCCTCAGCTGTACTCCGTAAGTTAGCAGTTCTAGGCAGAAGTCTGTCTAGAGAACCTGCAACATCAGCTAAGCAAAGATAAGCTTCAGGTTAGGAGGTCCTAGGGGAAGAGTGGTCCTCCCGAGGTCGAAGGAACTGAACAATGACACAAAAATGGCCGAGAGAAGGTAACGTGAACAGTAAGGAGGAACTCAGAAGTCATTTAACCCTATAGAGGTGCTGTATGGAGGCAAGCCCGTGGCTGATGGTGAGTTCTGGGATACATTAAAATCCTTACAATTTTTTTATACCAACAAGCAGAAGACGCAGTAGATACAGAATTCACACACTCTGGCAGAAGCCTGTGTGTATAATACAGGCCCTGGCAAGGCTTCAGGGCCACTTAGACTTACCACCAAGGGAAACAACTGTAGCAAGAATTTTATTATTTGACAGTAAATACAGTGGTAACAATGATTATATTGTTATAACTATAGGTCTATTCTAGTGAAGCGTCTCATGCTAGCATTTCTTCCCTTCTCACGAACGGTATTCTATTGCTATGACAACCAGTAACATTTTGCACACCACAGAGCACTATATCATGTATCACCATGGCAGAAAGGAAATGCCATACTGTACTTAAAAGCCACCTTCTCTCTCCCTCTCATTTAAAGTCTGCGATCACTCCGCATGCATTATTCACCATGCCATATTATATATAACCTTTGGTTACAGTCAGATTTCTGATATACATAGCAAAAGTCAGAAAGTCTTGCATATCTCGGAACATTTTATACCAAATAAAAGCTAACCAAACTGCATTATTCTTGCTTTTCTTCTACACAGTTACAAAGAACTTGCTCCTACCAACTTCCTCACTGAATCTAAAGCCTTTGTCAGATTTGTGCAGATGTTAGCCTCCTGAACCACGATTCTCAGTGATATTATTGGGAAATGCAGCACTCTCTTTAAAAAAGAAAATTTTTTAATACACAGAGCTGGGCCTCTTGAAATGTTTGAGTTTTTAAAATGTAAAATATTTCAACATAATTTAAAGATATATATATATCATACATTTATTTCCCTATGTAGATAGTCTTTTCTTGAGGACTTGGTTGTCACCATGGAAACTTGCAGATGGACACTGCTGGATGGTCTCATGGCTGATGTCATTAGACATCTGCCCTAAATCCACCCTCTGCCTGTGTGTGTGTGTGTGTGTGTGTGTGTGTGCGCGCGCGCGCGCGCATGTGTGTGTCATGGGGAGCTCTGGCCAGAGTCTGCCAGGGCTGGGTTCACACCGGCTCACTTAACATCGCTTGGTCCCGTAAGAGGACACACAGCAAATAAAGAGTCCAGGATTGTCAGAGTTTAAGGGAGAGGCATCTGAAATACTAAGACGTAAACAACATAGAGACAAGTCTAGGGACAGCCAGAAGGCAACGGATCCATAAGTGGACACGAGAGTCCAGCAATGTTTACCTTGAGTCTGTAGCATGCAGGTGCTGAGAAACCTAACTCTCAATTTCAGCCTCCTCTGGGTTAAGACAATTAAAAGAGTTCATCTCAGGAGTCATGGACATAAAGAGACCTAGTTCAAGCTCATATTTGCTGGTCATGGAGACATCCCAGTGGGCTGAGAAGGTAGTGCCTCTCTCCCTACTGCCGCAATCATGTAGTGGATTCACTGCCATTTTATTTTTCTCCCGCCACCCCCACCCCCGCTTTTTTTTTTAAGAAAATGAAAGCAATCATCTATAACTTGTTAACTTGGGGGCAAAGTTCTCTGAGAGCATTTCAACTTTAGAATGTGGCCTCACTGTTGCTACAAGACACACACACACACACGGAAGCTCCAGTTTTTAAAGGTATCAACGAGGACCACGGTATAGCTCAGCGGTAGAGTGCTGTGTGTAACCCTGCATGAAAGAAACCCTGGTTCCAGACCAACAAGGAAACGTGAGTCTGACAGCCAGATGTGTACACCTGTCTGCTCACTTTCAGCTAGTTGAATGATTATAATTTCCCAGGGGAGGCTCACACACTGAAAGTCACTTTTGAGCCCCTTGGCACGGGATCTCTCCTTATGGAGACTCAAGACGTGGTGGCATGGAGAGTAGGATTCCGACATCTGGGCACCAGGGGGAAGAAAACGGGTGAGAGATGCACACCGACTGGACACAGCCTGACTCCACTGCTCCCATCACCCTTGCTCACTGTGAAGGCAGCTGTGATGAGGAGCCAGAGCTCGGGCCGCTGGGGCGCGGCACCTGCACGTCCCTTCCCTCCTCACGGCTAATTCTGGCGACTCTCTTACCGGATGGGCCAGGGTCTGCTGGATGCTGGTGAGAGGCCTACCAGGGCCCCTTACTTGTAGAAGAACTAGAGGGAAAGAGGCCTCACGGGAGGAAGACCCTACCTTTTTTTTTTTTTTGGCCAACTTTAAGTGAGCATCTTTTAACACCAGGACAATTCTATGGCACAGATGTAAATAAGAACCTGTAAAATTAAGTTTTAAAATTAGAAATCAACGCAGATCTAGAGTTTTAGATATTTATTACAATTAAGAGAATTGGCCTATTAGAATAACAGATGGGTCTTGAAATATTAACTTAAAACGCGGATTCAATAACGGACATACATTTTGAGTTGCAGCAAAAAATCTCATTAAGGTCATATACATACAAGAAAGTTTTAAAAGACCATAAGGTGTAACATACTTATATGCTTAATTAGATTTGTAAGAATTGCTTAAGTGCTCTGGGAGGCTTGTTTGTTGAGTCAGGCAATTGAGTACTTATAAATTTAATAAGTTCGATTTTCTCTACAAATGCAGTTTAAAATGTTTAAAGGGGTTTAATTAACTAAGTTTGCAAATCAGACCAAACATTAATAAAAGGTCCCTTTAAAAGTGATTGTTAAGAACTGCTAGGCTTAGAAATAGAATAATGAAGTCTGAAAGGAGCTCTTCAAAAACTCAAGGAAAAGTGAACTTTTAGATTTTGTAAAAGAACTGATTTTAAAGGGTAAATATCAGAATTTGTTTTCTACTTTAAGTGCTCTGACAAACCACCCTGTTTGTAGAGTGTTTTTTTTTTGTTGTTGTTATTCGGTCTTTGCTAACGATTCAATGATGGATCTCCTACCATATGTCAGATACTGTAATAGTGCTAGGCACCACAGAGGATGTCTGCACTCTTACAACCCTACTGTCGGGGAACCTGAAGTAGTATAAAAATAATCACATTAGAAAACAACTGAGAACTGACTGTGGAGGGTATACAGTACTCCAGGCACCAGAGGAAGGATACCAATGAAAGGAACATAACAGAAATAATGTTGAATGAGACCTAGTTTAGCATTTGTTTTTTAGGGTTTGTGAGTTTTGTCTTCCCTGTACCCACTGGCATGACCTGCTGCACTCAGTTTACCTTACGCACACATTGATTCTTCTATGATCCCTTTAACTGGAATCTCAGATTTTCAACACTGACAGAGAGCTGGGGATGTAGCTCAGCAGCACTGCGCCTGTCTGACAGGCACAAGGACCCGAATTCCATTTCCAGTCCAAAAAGAATTAAATGTGTGGAAGAATTATGTGCAAGGGCCGGGGAGTTAGCTGAGTGGTTCCGGCGCCTGTCTTGCATGCGCAAGGACCCGGGTTCGATTCCCCGGTAACCACATAACAATACTGGGTGTGGAGACCCACACCCAGCAGCAACCAGTACCACATACCACAGTGCCGGGCGTGGTGGCTCACGCCTGTCATCCCAGCACTCGGGAGGCAGAGGCAGGAGGATTGTGATGTGAGTTTGAGGCTGAGCTGAGGTCCAGCCTGAACCACAAAGTGAGACCCTGTCTCAAAAAACCTAAAAAAAAAAAATTATTATGTGCAAAAAGGATAAGACTGAAAGTATTTTGGACTCTGAAGAGTTTATTCTCAGAGTGTTTTCTACTTCCTCACACTCACCTTATAGGTGAGATTGCCAGGTGACTGGCCCCTGGACACGGACGCCACACCCGAGATAGCTTTATGGCTGATCTCCATTTTAGACATAAATGAGAGTAATTTTATTTCTAAGATTAAGTCCAAAAGTGCTATGCTATGGGTTGAACTGCACACCCCTCACCCCCTTTTATGTTGAAGTCCCAACTGGTGCTTCAGAACCTAACCTTATTTGGAGACAGGATCCTCACAGAGGGAATCCGCTAAGACAATCACTCTGGAGCAGGATGGAGCAGCGTTCTCATGAAAATGGGAAATTTGAACAGAGACGCTCAAGGAACAAATCAGGCAGAGTGGTGGTGTTCTTTACTGCACCCAAGGTGCTACCAGAGACCAGGGCCAGATCGTCATCGATGCTTCTTCAGCCCCATCAGAGGAAGCTTAGCCTTTTGCCCACACCTTGACTTGTGATGTCTACAGCTGTGAGACACTAAGTTTCTGCTGATGATGCTGGGCTTTCTCTGGCATTTTCTTATGGAGTTCCCAGAAAATCCACCAAGTAAACACATCGGAAGAAAAAGCAGCTTCAGGGACAGCCCTTGAATTCAATCACAGAACAACACTTAATTTCTAATTTCTTTTTATAACTTCTAAACTTGACTCGAAGAAAAGCAGAAATGATCTCAATCAATATGCTGGTGACCCTCCACACCCAAGAATGAAGCATTTTAAAGCTGTTATTGGTCCTGGCTGAGCATTTATCCAAACCTGGATCTTCTGGGTCTCAAAAAATCGAGTGGACGCAGCTGTGATCCTGACACAGATTGCAACACGAGTTTCCTGTGGGTCACTTTCCTGATGGCCCAGAATAACCAGTGTTCTCCTGCTTGACCCTGTCACTTGGACTCCCCACACGGGGCCCAGCTACACAGAATACGGATGATCAGTTTCTTCCATCTGGTCACGTGGGGTTTCTTCCACGAGGTCATAAAGCCGGTCAGTAGCTGCCAAATATGTGTAGGATGTTCCCGATGTGTAGGTGATCCCAATGAGTCAGGATCCTATAAATCTCCCTCCCCTTACGTACAGGAGGCTGGTGGTGATGGAGCCTCATAGCACACTCTCTAGGAGCTCAGAACACAAGGACCTCGGTCCTTACTAACTGCATGGAACTGGATTCTTGAACAACATGGGTCTGAACAAGTCCCAAGTTCCAGATGGGCGCACCTTGTGGCTGACACCTATTTGCGGTAGCTGAAGAGACCAGAGTAGAGCACCCCCCCACCCGACCCACAGTAATGGAGATGATGAATTTGTACTGTTCTAAGCCTCTGACGGTGGCCATATGTCAGATGACACAGGGAAGGAACTCTTTGATGGGCTGATGAAAAAAGAGTCTTTCATTTGAAAAGCTCAGTAAGACAAACATTCTGGTTTGGGGGGCCACTTTGGAACTCACTGATGGGCGTCCCAGATGTTCCTGGACACCAGGTTATAAGAATGGCCCACTAGCTCAGTCCAGCTTTTAAATGTAAAGTTAAATAATAACTGTTTCATTCTTAATCAATGAGACAGAGCCCTGACGCAACATTATACCACTTTCCACCTGTCCTGAGTAATAAAGAATAGATCTGAAGAATAGGCAATTTCTTATTTCATTAGATTATTGTCAGTCTTGCCTCCTCCTTCTTAATTATAGGAATAAATAAAGCTTGGCATATAGGAACCCAGGAGTGTTTTTAAAAGGACATCTTTAGGAAGACTGTTCATTTCCCCACAAAAGAGAACTTTTTTCAAAAATAATCTAACACCTGGAAGAAATTTATTTCCGAATCCAAATATCCTATGGGGTCATTAAAATGAAACTGAAAAATCTGGGTTTAAGTCCTGGTTCTCCAACTTCCTAGTTGTATACCTGGGAGGAGGGGATTGTAATTCTCTGAGCCTGTGTTTTCTCAATCACAAGATGGGATGGTCCAAGGACTAGAGGAAATAAGTCATATAATAAGCACCTTGCTTCGTGCCAGGTCTTGGAATAAGTGCCCCAAACCATCACCATAGCCCTAATCAACTACTCTGATGGCGATGGCGGGAGGGAAGCAAGGGCGAGGTGAGTGAGGACAGCCACTCTCAGAACTCCAGTCCCAGGGACAAGAGATTGGACGGCCAGCAGCCACAGTGAGTCCAAGCCTCCCCCAGATGTGGGTCGCTTGAGTGCCACACCAACACCGCAGACAAAGGTCTGACTTAGAAAGAGATTTTGTTGGACAAAAGAAGTAGAGAGACAAAACCACAAAATAAACCCCCTAAAACCCTATTGTACAAGCCTGTTAACACTGGGGTTTGTGACCGCAGTATTAAAGTGGCGCAGCAGATAAAACACTTTTCTCTTACGGCAGCTGTGGAATCATATACACAGGAGGAAAGAAAATACATAAGACTGGTGGTGTTTGTTGTCACCCAAGCACAGTCTGGTTAATTAAGAAGTCAGAGGGGTAAATGTATTGCTGTCGGGATCAGAATCATGTCACGGGTCCCATCTCACAGGACATAAGCTTCCATGGATTGCTCCTGCACACGTGTGCATGTGCCTCAGCCCATTCTCTCCACGCCCGGAATGAAGGGCCACAAGTAAGGATGGGCGTGGACAGGGGTGTCAGAGAGCTGTCTCTCTACAGGATATTCAGTGAGGCCCCTGGGAGAAGACATTCGGAGGGTCAAAAGGTTCAGGCATTCATGGAACAGAAGGGCATCACCATCACCTCAAAGGGACCCAGGCAATTGGGGTAGTGGGGGCGGGGCAGCTCGCCACACCCAGGGGCTCACCCTGAGAGCAGATGCCCTGGGATCCAGCAGGCGCTCACCTCCAGAGGCCCCAGTGTGAGAGAGGGCACGGCGCTACTGACAGTCCTTAGAAAAGGGGGAGGCGCTCGACACCATTAACCCACGGGTCCAAAACCAGTGTCACAGAGCCCAGTGCTTTCCTGATGAGGTTTCCTAGGAAACTGGGGAGCAAGGTGTGTCCCACCAGGTTAGCACGCGGCTTGCTGATGGTCCACGCAGCCCTCTTCTGTGCACCAAAAACTGCGAGCCCTTCCCTAGAGGGATAATGCCCTTCCGAATCTGCATCGCAGGCCTCACAAGCACACACAGCACTCAGAAGATGTCTGCCAAGCTGGGTGTGGTGGCTTGTGCCTCTAATGCCAACACTCAGGGAGGCTGAGGCAGGAAGACAGCAACTGGAGACCCAGTTTTAGAAGAAAGGGAGGGCAGGTATGTGCTGTCCTTGATTCTGGTTCCCAGCAGGAAATATGCCCACCCCTAAGTAATGCATCAGTACTAGCTACTGCTATGGTCAACTACTGCTACTGTCAATTTGGGGACTTGTTTTTCATTTATTGGCCTTATTCTTATCTGCCTCCCTGACCAGGTCATTTGTGCCTGGTGCCAGAAAGCGCACCAGGTATATGGCTGAGCCCCTGTATACGTATTTGACCAACAGACAATATGAACTGGAGTTCTTGGGTAGTGGAGTCCCCCTCTCTCTCGGGTCTGACTCTACAACCATCCTTGCAACGTGCTGCCTCATCTCTCAAGGTGGCGAGGTTCTCTGCTTTTTGCTAGAAATGATAGTTCCTGTTTCTAAAGTGTTTTCACATCTATTTTCTCACACGCACCTCCCCTCCCTGGGTCCACTGCAGTGGCACATGCCCAGCAGCTTGGCAAAGCGTGAGGGCTTGAGGCTGATGGTATGTCCTGCACCACCTCGCCTGTGAGAGGCCATTTATTACCTTATGAGAAGGAGCAGCCTGCCGATTTTTTTTTTTTTTTTTTGCATTGATTTGCTTTGGGTGGCTTTGTTGTTATTTTTGTCTTATTGAACAAAAAAAGATGAATTGTTTTTATTTTCTTTACCCCAGACTGCTATTTTAAAGTGCTTTTTTCTTCCCAACAGGGAGGGGGATACATTAGTCCATAGCCCATGGTAGAAAACTTGATTTTTACAAGTACATATATATAGGCTCAGAATGTTTCAAATTAGGATTTTTAACTTTAGATTGTGCAAAAGTGACACATGTCTCATAGAAACTATACTATTACAGTTTTTACCAAGAGAGATATTAGCTAGTTGTTGGTCACACTGACCACTCGGGAATCTGGGAGTCAGGAGGAGTCCAGGCCCATGGGAGCCCACAGGACTTAACAAGGCATGACTCAAGGTGCGGGAACTGGACAGACAAGACCTGGGCTGAGTCCTTGCTATCATGACCAAGGAAATTCAGAGTGGAACGGTGGCCTCCTTTGTCTCCACTGCTGAGTTCTGTCCAGAGCAGGACATGAGCCCCACGGGTTGTTCTAAAGGTCCTAGCCAGGGACTTAAGCTGTGCACGGCTGCCCTGTGTTGTGTGCACTCTGCTGGGGCCCCACCTTCCTGGGCTGCCTCTGAGCAGCAGGGGGAGCAGTGGGAGGACTCCACAGTTCCAAAGCTGGGTAGACAAGAACAAACGGGTCACTGAGGCTGGCTGGAAGGCTGAGTAGGGCAGGAAATGGTAGCTATTGAGTGGACAGCTGCAGGGCTGGGATGGGACCAAGCTAGGAACAGATAGGTAAGCACAGGCTTGCAGGAGGCTCGACCCTGAGTCCTGAGAATGCTACCTGCCCTAAAGGTGTAGTGTGTCCTAATTCTGTGTGTGTGTGTGTGTGTGTGTGTGTGTGTGTGTGTGTGTGGTCCCAGGGGTGACTTCGCAGCAGCCATAAAACTCACTACTTTATTGCACATTTTGGAGTCTGACTCCAGGTTTCTGAGCAGCCAGCAATATGGACAAGCCAGAAGGTTCCTGTATGCCAGCGTCTGGTCATCAGTTCTTTCAAATTTCTCCTCTGCAGGGTAATGTCTGTGTCTGAAACTGCAGGCTTTACACAAACTGCTCACAGGTACACAGTTCATTATGCACACAGTAGTCTAGAACCGACTGTCCCGAAACGCTTTAGTAACATTATTGCTTTGGCTATTCTAGGAGACCAACCTGTGGTATCTTCTCTCCTGCTTTCAGTGGATGGAGACCAGGACAAGAAAACACAGGACCCTCACTTATATAACAGGGAAGAATTATACAACAGAGGTCTAAGCGGAACTTTGACTGCACTGGAGCCAAAGACAGCTGGAAGAGCGCTTCTCTGCTGAAGCAGCGCAAGCCACAGAGTTGTGCAAACCATTTTTCAATATTGGTTTAGCTAATCCCACTGACTCACTGTCGACAAGAATCTTCTAACCTTGTTTTCCAGCCCTGGAAGGAGTAGCCCCATTTCAGGGCAATAGTTTGTTAAAATGCCAGCGCATGAGCAATGACAAGACACAATGCAAAGGAGAAAAACAAGATAGTCAAACAATAATTTCATCACCCTGCCAGCCACCTCTGCCTTTTCAAAATGGCAGGACACTGAGGCAAAGGCTCTCTTTGTTGGACAGACCCAAGATACAATAACAATAACAACAAAAACAACCCCCTCCCTCTTCCTTTCAGTATGGGCTGCCAAGCACAAGGATCTCTCCTGGCCTGACAGAAATTACATTCAAGGACACCTAACACAAAGGATGCTCGTGTGAACCACACAGGCCTCGCCAAAGACATTCTTTGGGCCCTGCAGGAGAGAGATTGATGTAAAGCTACTCAGATGCCATCCACACATCCTACCTGCCATACTGAACCTACCGGTATTCCACACTCGTGATTTAAAGCAAGCCGGGAAAGCTGAAATTTAATGGAGCAACACTGGTTGCTTTACTTCACCCTGCGAAAGGACAGCAAAGTCAGAAGCGGGTGGAAATGATAAATGGATGGTGTCTGAGGTCACAGAATGCTGCTGTTGTGAATTCTCTACTCTGTAGTGCCTGAGCTTGGTGAATTGTTGGAAGGACCACAGGGGCTGGAGTTTCCCATCCACTGGAGGCATCTTTTTCTTTTCAATGACACATAGTAAAACTAAACATCCATAGAACATTTTTTTTAAAGTTGTGCTCACTTAATCATTCTTAATCCCTTTCCTGAGATGCTCCATTTTTGTTTTGTCTCTTTTGTAATCTCTTTTTGCCTGGTGGCTTAAGTTAAAATTCTGTGCTCCAAAGACAACTTTTAAAATGTCAGAAAAACAGAATTTGAAGTCTTAAGAATATGGGTGTGAGGTTCAAGATCTTGGGTTCAAACCCTCCCTAGTGCTGGCTGAGTGAACTCGGGCCAGGCACGTGGTACTTCATGGCACAATGATGAGCTATCATTTATTGGAACAAATCAGCTCCAGTCCCTTGGCCTGGAAGCCCGGGGTTCCAGTCCAGCTGCCATGTTCTAATGGTTACCATGTCACTGGTCACTGTGCAGGGGTGTCCCTGAGTCCCCCAGAGTCTCGGCTTGCACATAATGCATCCTGCACTATAGCACTCTGGCCCCAGCCCAAGTCAGAAACCAAGGGTCCTGATGATCAATCCACTGGAAACTACCTCGGAGCCACTGTGTGACTTCCACAGGAACACCTGGTTTTCTCCAAAGACGTGAGTAGAATCCAAGTAAGATCCCTCCAGCACATGGCCTGGTACACCTGGGCACACTAGTTCCCAGAGCTGCCATGACTTCCACAAACAGGATGGCTTAAAACAAGAGAAACATGGAAGCGGAGAGTCAGAAGTCAAGTGTGGGCAAAGCCATGGTCCCTTTGGAACATAGTGGGGAGAAGGGTGGTTGTCAAACCTTGACGCTCGCTCCTTGGCTCACAGCCATCACCCCAATCTCTGCATGCACTGACCAGTGGCCTTCTTTCCTGTGTCTCCTCCAAATTTCCCTCTTCTAAAGACATCAGCACAGCTGGACTAGAGCCCACCTGAATACCTTCATCTTAACTTACACCTACAAAGACCTTCCCAGGTAGTACTGGGAGTGGCTGAGGACTTCATTATACTTTGGGATGAACACAATTTAACCCCTAACACTAAACAACTGAAAGAAGAAACTCAAGTGCACAAATGTACGCGGTAATGACCAGAGCCCGGATTAGTGACATGAAGGGAAAACCAAAGTGCTGGGTCCTTCTGTCTGAGGGAAAAAATCTATGTTTCAATGGCCTGACAGGTCAGGATGGGCACACTCCTCTCCTTGCACAGACCTGACAGGCCCCTTGCTGCTCCACCCTCGCATGCCCACTTCCTGTCTCAGCCTGCCTGGCCCTGCAGGCCTTGCTCCTGGGAGTACTTTCCTCCACTGTGTAAATCCTCCTCACATGCCAGCTCCGGCTCCCGTCTCACCCCGGCAGCATGCTCATTCTCCCAGCCAGAAATGAACTCCACCACCTTAAGCTGTGCTCGTGTGAGCTGGTGCTTAATGATCACGAGCTACTTCTTACTCAACCCGTCCCCACAGCAGGTACTTGTAAATATCTGCTAAAGTAAACCCACAGCAAGATAAGAATGGAAAGAAATATCTGCTGTTTTAAAAAAACATCGCCATGGAGAAGGACCTTTGAAACCAGGAGCTGTTGGAACTCGGGTTTATCAGTTTCCACATGAACAGCTGTGTTCTCTACCACTAGGCCATACTTCTTTGAAATCTTAAGATGGCCGAGGAGATAAGCTCACCATTTATAGAGAATGTGTGAGGGGCTTAGGCCAACATCACTAAGTACCGGAGACCAGAGACTACAACAGAGGCTGCTAACACTGTGTGCTCAGCAGGCCTCTGAGACTGTGCAGCTGGGATGATGTCCATCCTAAGGATGTTTACACCCTCCTCCCCAGGACCTGTGACCATATACAGTGGGAGGGGAGTTAAAGTTGGAGATGGACTGAAGACAGGAGCCACTAGGGCGTATCACAAAGGTGTCTACAGGTCCAAGAGCCAGATCAACCTAGCAGGTCATGTGCCAGATGCCTGGGAGGCTGAGGCCTGGTCAGTGCAGTGAGACCCTGTCTCAAATAAAATGGAGATGGGGAGGGAGAGAGAAATGCTGACAGCCTTCAAAGGCAGGGGAGGAAGGAAAGGAGTCTTTCCCAGGAATCTCCGAAAGGGCCACAGGCTCACCCATTGCTTTATTTTAGCTCCATGAGACTCATTTTAGACTTCTGACCTCCAGCACGGAGAGATAATAAATCTGTGTTAAGTGTGCTGCAAGATGTTACAGTAGCAAAAGGACAGTGATACTGAAGTCTCCTACTCTTTTCTCAGATGGGGAAACTGCACTGCAGCCCAGGTGGGTGAAAAAGTCACACCTGAGGTCACACCGCTCAGAAATAGAGGAGCTGGCACTTGTGACTGGGTCTACGGTTCCCAGATGGGCAAGTGCTGCTCCACAATGTGCTCTTGGGTACAGTCACTGGGGTCTGGCGCTCAGCTGAGGAGCAGTGTAAGGCCCTGGTGGCACACCTGAGACTGTCCTTGAATATCTATAAGAGTTACTTGGACAGGGGAGACTGAAGGAGCCTTTGATAGCAGCAGCCAAGACCTGCTAACCAAGGCCTCTAGCACTCTGGGGAGATCCAACAACCACAAGGAGGAGACAGGAAGCCAGAGGTTTCCTAGTCGTCTGTCCACAGTTCGCATGCACTGAGTAGAAGCTGTGCTTTTACACGGGCACAGTGGTGTATCCCTATAATCCCAGCACTTGAGAGAGGCTGAGACAGGAGGATCATTGTGAGTCGAAGCCACCTGGGGCTGTGGTAAATCCAAGGTGAGCTATGAACTATGTAGACAGACCACATCTCAGAAAAACAAAACAAAACATTGCACTTTTAGTTATCCTAGCAGGGTGGCCTAATGCCCTTAATACTTAGGGATATGTGTATCTTTTGGTTTAGGGCCCTGGGAAGCTCTAAGGAAAGGCCTGAGTTCTAAGCATTTAAAAAGTTCACTTTCTGATGAATTTCATCTGCTGGCTGCCAACCACTACATTCCGGCTCCTAGGCCTGAGCCAGGGTTATTGTACTCTGAGTTACCAGATCTTTCAGGCCAGGAAGGGATTCCTGCCGGTCTTTTGAGAACCCAGGTTACTATATCAACTGCCTACATATGGCAAAGGGCAAATTCTCCCCTGGCCTAAGTTTCAGCACCTCTGTGACATATGACAGTGTGACAAGTAACCGGAGGAATGCACCATGTCTACAGCACCTGTGTTAACATCTGCTTTTAAGGACAGCTTGCTCCAGTTTCTAACAACTAAATCTTGGGAACATCCAAATGCCCATCAACCAATGAGTGGATAAAAATAATGAAGTCCTTTAAAAACAAAACAAAAAAAACAGAGTACTACTCTGCCATGAAAAAGGGTGAGATTCAGACATTTATTGCTAAATAAATTCTTAAGTGAAATAAATCAGACCACACGTTTAAACACTGTATGGTTTCTCTGGTGTGGGAAACTGGAAGTGGAAATAAGGACTAAAAGGTATAATGGATATTTGGAAATGGGAAGGAAATGTTCAAATGGGAAGAGGAAAGAGGGAGAAAGAAGGAAGAAAGGAAGGCATAAGAAAAAAGTGAAAATAGAAGGAAAAGATGGAAATAAAGCTTATACATAGAAAGAGGACTTGAGAGGAGGACGGACCTTGGAAAAGGGGGGCCGGATGTATCAAATGCAGGTAAATTCCCTACGATGAGTGTTATCATTATGTACCCCTAAAATGTACCAATATATGTTTTGCTATATATTTTTTTTAAAGGATAGTTTGCTAGTAATACAGTTTGTTTCTTTAGGCAGGGTCAGTAACAGGGGATCAAACTTGGGACCTCACTTGCAAGGCAAATGCCAGAACCACTGGGCTAAATCCCTGGCCCTGGTAATAAATATAGTTTCAATGGATGTTACTGGCACAGCAGGGTACACTGGCTTATTGGAGCAAGGGGTCATGTGGTGGCCCTCACATGGTCTTTCTTCTCCTAGGAAGTTTAAGAAGTGGTGCCAAACGGCTCATGTGGGTACATCTCTTTCCTTGATCCAAATTGCTTTTTCTCCATCTCTTAGAATCAAGCAAACCAAGTCATAGTAACCTGGGAAATTTCTTTTTTCCATTCATTGAGAATGAAAAAACAAAGTAACACCAAAACCAAAACCAAACAAAACCCTTGTGCGAGGTTTTCTTTTCTTTAATATACCAAAAAACTGACCACCAAAAGGGACTTTGGCTTCCTGAAATGGAGTACAACAAAAAGCCCTGGACATTGTTATATATAAAACAAACTTAAGACTCTTCAAAGTGGAAAGAAGGCCGTCAGTATAAAAAAAGGATATCTACAGACCAGCATCCCTTATGAATAACTCAGAAATATATAAATAAATGTATATACATATAATGACTAAGAGATGTTTACTCAGGAATGCAAGGCCAGTTCAATATTTAAAAATCAACGTAATCATTCCACCATATCAACAAGCAACAGAAGAAAAAAAGATTCCCATTGTTAACTAATTCAGAAAAATCTGATGGTTAATCATGGTTAAAAAGAATACTCAGCAGGGCCGGGGAGTTAGCTCAGTGGTTCCAGCGCCTGTCTTGCAAGTGCAAGGGCCCGGGTTCGATTCCTCGGTAACCACATAACAATACTGGGTGTGGAGACTCACACCCAGCAGCAACCAGTACCACATACCACAGTGCCGGGCGTGGTGGCTCATGCCTGTCATCCCAGCACTCGGGAGGCAGAGGCAGGAGGATTGTGATGTGAGTTGGAGGCTGAGCTCAGGGCCAGCCTGAACCACAAAGCGAGACCCTGTCTCAAAAAACCTAAAAAAAAAAAAAAAAAAAAAAAAAAAAATACTCAGCAAACTAGAAACAGACAGAAACTTGCCTAATTTACAAAAGACCATCAACAAACAAACAACAAGATCTGGAAGAGCAGAGAGAGGCAGTATGTTGGTTTATTCACTGATCTCACAATTTCAGTACTTACTGAGCATCCAGTAGATCCATATCCAAGATCTTTTTGTATTATCTTTTCTACAGTGGTAGGTGAACCTACAATCATGTCAAAATAAGTCTTAATTTAAAAACAAAAACTGATCACCTTTTCTACCAACATTTCTTCTCAGAAAAGACTAATAAGGCACCAGAAAGGATTACTAAATAGTATCTTGGCCATACCTTTTCTTCACTTCACTTTATAATTCTTTCAGGCCCTACTTCGTATTTTGCATTATATTTCATCACATCTGTCTGCTTTGTTTTCTCCACTGAAAGTAAGTTCTGTGAGGGTAGGGATTCTGTCTTGTTTATATTCTAGCACATGGGCAATATGGAACTTCCTCAGATGTTGCTTAATGAATACTGGGGAACTCAATAATGTTCTAGTGCTTTTTAAAGTACATTTTCTATTGCCTAAATCTCTCCCAATTCCATCTCCTCTAAAGAGATACTCTCCAGCATCAGCTACCTATAAAGGAGAAGCCTTCAATCTTTGGCTCTACTCTGAACCTCTTCCAAGTTCCTATCTAACCATCTAAGCTCAGAAAAACTCAGATCTGCCAACCATTTCCATGGGTCCACTCCAGCCTAGAAGCCTACAACTTCCCATTCTGAGGACTTGTGGCTCCATGAACATGTTTCCTGATCCCAACTTGAGTTCTTTAAATCACTTTGATGTACTTCTAATTTAACTTGTACACAGACTCTAGGACTTCTTGAACCCATCCAATAATCTGCAAATTATGATGTTTTCCAAGAATGTCTCAGCTGTCAGCATCATATACAGAGATCAACATGTGTAATAACAGCTCTGTATGTCAGGCACTTCTAACTTCTTACCACATTGCTCATCACCATGAAGCTGATAATGGTGAGTGTTATGCTGCCTGGAGGATAAACTCATAGTGTGGCCTGAGGGTGGCCATGAAGGTCAGCGGAGGGAGCAGGTCCTTTAGGTACCGGAAGAACTATGCAGAAACACATTCTAAGCAACTACAAACTACTGGATGCTCACTAAGCACCATAATGGGATCAGTAAATAAACCAAAATACTGTGTGTCTCTCTGAGTACAGTGGCATTTTTGTGCTTCAAACCTGATAATAACAATGCATTTACTTCACTACATCGATAGTAAAAGTGAAATGTATCAATTTCTAAGTGGTTCTAGGAGGAGATTATAAATTGAAAAATCTTACTATTGGAAGAACTCTAGCTACTACCCTTGCCATCTCGGAAATGACAAGTAGACAACATAATTACAAACTGCTGGTAATTAACATACACTCAGCTACAGCAAACATGAAAATTTAAAACGAGCAATTATATACAAAAAAAGAGAGACAGAGAGAGAGAAACTGTGGATGACGAACTGGAGGGAAAAATTTCTCCCAATTCTATCTCCTTGATCCAAATTGCTTTTTCTCCATCTCTTAGAATGAAGCAAACCAAGCCATAGTAAACTGGGAGAACTCTATAAGATGGTGTTAAACAGTTAGATGTAATTTACTCCACAGACTTCCTCCTTACGAACTTTTCTAGCAAGGAGCAGAGAATGGTTCCTCCCAAGCCAGAAGAACCACAGAGTTGAACTGGTATCTCCAAGTGGGCAATTTTCAAATGTTCATACAGATTTGAGGTTTCTGGAGAAGAAGTTCAGGACAAGCTTATGCCCTCATAATGTGCACAAGTAGTAGTCAGGCTGTGGATTCACCAAGCAAATTTTCTGATTCAAGCCAACTTCTTCTGTGCTGTCTGTCCATCCACACTCGTGGAGTGGCCCTTGTGAGCAGGAAGTCAAGCAACCCAAACCAAACTGACATGGACAGTTGACCCAGACTGACCTGGTTCTGCTCAGGTAAGTATCCAGTCTCTGCTTTCTGGTGGGGGTGGGGGGAAGGAGGATCAGGTGAGATGTGTGTATTTCCTGTGTGTGACCTGTGACTGCTCATCAGCACAGTGGACATGAGTGTCTAAGGAAAGGCCACAGAGGCTGCTGGATCCATGGAAGCGGAAACTGGAGTTATTCAAACCATGGATTCCTCCCATCCAAAAACAAGAGGTGAATGACTACGACTAGCTTTTGAGGATTCTCTGTAGAACCCCACACCTGGGCCCTGAGAATGATGCTCTGGAACACAGTGGTGTTCCGAAGCCTGGAGAAGAGGGAGAAGCTGGAGTCTACCTCTCTCGCAGAAATTAACAAACGAGTCCTATTAGGGGTATGTGTCCCACTCGCCTTCTGAGAAGCTCTCCTGGTTACCACAGAGCTGTAGCTCCTCAGATAAGGAGACTGACCAGGTCACATAACTTCAGTTCCTCTACTCAGAAGTTTTGCTGCTCCTGGGAATTGAGCCGGTATAAGATGCCAGTCTATCTGGGCTACTCTCTCCCACGGAGAATGTTTAAAAGCTCCGGAATGTCCACTGATCCCCTTTTAAATGGCATTAGGGATAATGAAGAGGACGCATGAAAAAGGGCAGCGTGATGCAGCCCTAATTCCACACCCCAACCCTCAGCAGCTTTCCACTTCTCAGGTCTGCTGACTGCCAGCTACATGCTGGCTCAGGGTCCCAAGGGGCCTTTGCTATTCCTGCAGGAAGCCTCTACCTGTGTGGTGCTCTCTGGGCGAGCTGCACCCACAAGAGGCCTCAGGTATTCCCAGTGCTGCCTGTGCAGATCCAGCTGGCATCAGAGAGAAGCCTGCAGAGGGCACTTTCAGTTCTGAGACAAAGAATGACTACAGAAATGCCCAATCTGTGGCATTACCTCTGTTTTGCCTGATTGCATTACTCAAACAGAAAGAGCTATGAATAATAATAATAATGAAGATACCATTAAAGTAAAATATTTGACACTCACAAGATTAAAAGCTGAATACAGTAATCTTCTCATAATCATCACGGGATATGCAGCACATAATCAACAATTACACTGGGAAAATGCCTGAAACTTGATGCTTAAGTACCAGGAAAAGGCAAAGGCTAAAGGCAGGAAATCAATGCCAGAGGAGGAGGAAGTGTATCCAATCTAAACACCGCATGTATTATGATAAGAGAGTTCCACATTTTCCTATCAATGCTATGCATAAAAATAATACAAACAGTCCAACAATGCACACCCCAAACCAAAACACTCTAGCAAAAGAGCTATTTTTAAAAACCACTTAGAGCATTCACATAACGGTGACACAGTCCATTAATCAGGGTGCTTTTTTATTATTAACAGCTTTATTGAAGTATAATTTATACTTTCTTTATTCAAGAGTTTTTTCCATTCCTCACAGGAGAAAGAAAAAGACTGGAATAGCCTAAGCAGGAAGCCGGAGCCTGGCAGGGTAAGAGGCTGAGGTGAAGCTGACTCAGAGAGGGAAAGAGCAGCGTTTGTTGTCGCAGGACGGTGGGGTACAGTCCCTGTGCGGCATGAGACTGACTGTTACAAGCGTTCGCCTGTGTTCCTATCTACAGCATTTTAATTAAAAACAAAAGAAGCCCAGTCGAAGTGTCTTGTGACCAGGAGGAAGTAACTCAGCAGCCTTAGGAAATGAGCAGTCACTTCCAAGGGATGGTAGTTGGGTTTGGCTAAGTCAGATTTTTACAATATGAGTTTTATTTTCCAAGCTCTTTTTAAAGAGCTAATTCTTCATTCAGGATGCACCCAATGTAAGCAGCACTGAAATTGTGTTGTATTATAAATAGCCTCTTTTCGGGAGGGCTGAGAGGGTAGCAGTGTTTTGTTTTGTTTTTTTTGACCTAGATATAGCTCTGGCAGCCCGTGACCTCTACGCACGAGCTTTTTGTGTTGTTTTATGAGAACACATCCTCGATGGTTACAACGACAAGGCCGTAGGAAGACTTCATGGACACATAATGAGGCTGCCCTTTCATTCCCAGAGTGGGTTTATTTTCCTTCTACTACAGGTAAATACAGCAAATCTGACATCACAGAATACAATTGAAGTAGCAAATGATCAATGTCAACCACAATAACAGTGCTTCAAAAAATTACTTCAACAATCCTATTTTTGCCATTTTCTACGACCTGTGGAGGTGAGTGGATGCTGTGAACGGGCCCCTGGCAGCTCTGAGGAGAGAAGCTAAACATAGTCGCGTCTGCAGCACATCCGCCAGCAGCCCCACGTGGGTGCTCACTGCGAGATGCATCAGTTCATACAAGGGCTCCCCTAAGCTCCATCTCACAGGAGAAAGAAAACAATAAAAGCTATATGCAGCCCTGGCTCCCCAAGAAAGTCTCTGCACTGATGCTAATAGGGAGTTGCTCAGAAGAAGGAAATATAACAAACTAACATCCCCCAGACCCAACGCACAGCCAATTAGTCAAAACACTAGGTATCCAGAAATCCTTTCTACACAGAGTTGATACAGGATTGTTCAAAGAAATAGAGCAAAATTAGATCAAGTTTCAGTAAGAAACAAAATATTCTGAAGACACATTGTATTGGTAAAGGCCTTTCGTGTTCTTAAATTTCACCTTAGAATACAAATGCAACTCCAGGCAAATTCCCCAAATACTCCCGGAATCTTCAGATATTTCTTCCCTTCTCATGCACACCTACAAATGTCATCTTCAGTAACTAAAGTGACACAGGACTCTGCCTGTGGCCAAATATGCTCAGAGTTCACCTAACAACTGTCATGAAAACTTCGCGAAGTGTGAAGAATTCGGACATCAAAGCTATTAAGAGTTTTTTAATAAAAAGTCTGCTATCTGATTTCCTATAGGCACTGGGCATGTCTAATATTTAAGCTGAAATATGTACACAAAAAGAAATTTGCCATTCAGAATAAAAGTGTGTAAAAATTTTACTTTAAAAAAGGCTACAAAGAAAATCCACCTGCCTGTCACTTTATAGGTGTAAGAATGAAGATTTCCCATACTTACCTTTCTTCTTAAGAAGACAGAGAAGGCAAACAGGAAGAGAGAAGACTGGGGCATGTGAAAATCCAGTTGTCCTTCATCCACATACCCAAACATGACAGCAGTTTCTGGAGAGAGGCTACAGGTGGACGCTGAAATGCTGAAGCCAGAGGGGTCCTCGCTGCACCGAGTGACTTCGCACGTGCGCTGCCTTCGACTTGTATTAACCGAGAACTACACTCTTCTAAATGCCGCGCACACAGCAGCAAAGCAAGGACAGAGTTCCTGCCCTTAGATCTTATATTCTAGGGTTGTAGGGGGAAGACAGAAAATAACAAAGATATATATTGTCAGGTGGCAGGAGGTGCTAGGGAGCTGACAGTAGGAGCTGCTGAATGAATTTTACAGACGAGCAAACTGAAACTTCTAGTTCAAAGCAGTCTGAAGGCAGCAGCAGGACAGAATAATGTGATCTGGGCTTCTACATGTTTTCTACACCGCACGGGAATGCTAAGACAGAGAGGTTGAGAGGGAGGGACACAATGATGAGGTTTTTGGAAGTGCACGCAGAAGATGCGGGTGGTGATCATTCCCTGTTCTATCCCCTGTCCTTCTTTGTAATGCTGCCTGACCTACCCACCAAGCTGACCGGTCTCAGCCTTGAACTTGAAATAGTAAGACTGTTTCTGGGCACCGAATACTCCAGGGAAAGAAATGTTTTGTCTGAAAAATGAGAAACAACCTAACAACATTTCACTATAGATTTCCCATTTCAAAATTTTTTGGCCTTTGCAGAGGGAAAAAAAAGACAGAACCAAGGGCTTGGTTTCTTCAGTTTCCTTTTTAAAAAAACTGAGTACTTCTTGCAGTGTACTTTTGTTTTTTATTTATAGCTCCTCAGCCTCAGGGTTATAAACCATTTGTGGAATAAAATAAAGGAGAAGTCTGCTCCGTCCTCCAGGCCCATCATTTGGAAAACTGGTTCACTAAGAAGAAAAGAATTTTCAGAGAACACAGACATGTTTCAAAATTCAGTTTCTCCTTCTTCCTCCAACAGAGAGCAACTTTTTCTGTACATGCTTGGTGAGGAGCTTCCTTGGTGAACACCTTAACAGAGTCCTGAGGACCCTCTTATGTAACACGGGACCAGGCCCATGGTGCTCCCACTGCCACCTGCCTGGGACCCCCAGGTGCTGTCGAGGTTCAGGGGGGACACACATTCCAGCAGAACGCGACTGGCCAGTGTTACTCAGGACGTCATTTGGTGAAGGGACGGGTCCCAACCAGAGTACAGTACAGGGTCCTCTACCCTGTCCCGCTGTGAAGAAGATGGTCTAAAATTGTGGTGATGGCCGCACTTGTCTGCGACTACACTAAAAACTGCTGGATTGAGCAGCTCAGGACTATTACTCAGAAAAGTCACCATTTTCATCAACTCCCCAAATGTCAGCGGTATTTCTCAACCCGTCATCGTCATCACACTGGAGGGCGCTGTTCAGGTTTTAGTTGTGACACCTTTGGGTCAGCAGATGTGCTTTCTCAAGGCAGGATTTCCTGCAGTCCTGTGTGTTTCTCGACAGTGAACTAGAGGCCTATCAGCTGGGGGCTGAGGTCCTACATCCGCTTCCTGCGCTCTAGGGTAGGAGAGCCAACGGCCTTACAGAGGGGGAACCTTGTCACAGTCCCTGCCTCCTTTCTCACATCATGTTGGAAAAACTCAGACCTGGATGACTCAGAAAATCAGATTAATTAAGTGAGTAATAACTCTCCTCCAGTCCATTCTCCCAATTCGGGGGTAAAGGAGAGGGCCAGACTCAATTTCTTTCTTCCCTCCTTCCTTCTTATCAAACATCCACACACTCAACAATTAGTCTGTTCATCCATCCATCCATACTACATTCTAGTATACAAAGTTCCTGATACAAATAAAATACTTTCAGTCAATCCCAGAGTATTGTATAGGGCTCAAGTACAATTGCTATAATAAAATACTTAGGGTTTTATTTTGGTCTCTCTACTTCATCCCTAACTGTAGATTGGTCAAAGGTTATTACACATCTGAGACTGAGGACTAGGAAATCTTCTAACCAAGCACTGGGTCACTAGTGGAGCTTCCAGGAGCTGGGAGAGGTAAGAGAGCCTAGGGAAGAATTAGTAGATGTCAAATTTGATTTGTTTCTAGGCTCAAATAAATATGCTTCTAATACAGGCCAGAATTGTTAAGGGAACTGGAAAAGATCGGCAGCACAAGGTCTCTACTATCCAAAAGTGAATAGTGAATGGCCAAATCTCATCACCTCTCCTAGCATATCCACAACCAAACCATCCTCATCTGGATTCTGACAACAGCCTTGAACAGGACCCTACTTTTAGGCCCCCTGTTCTACTACTATTGTTCTCCTCTTTCTAGAATGGATGTCATAAGAAGTATACCGGATTAGTAGTTTCCCATAATCAAAATAAAACCCACTCTCTTTTTCGTGACTTACAATGATCTGACTTGCCCTCCCCGATCCTGCCTCAGCTCTTTTTGTCTTGTTCCTTCCACTGACTTTGCTAGTCTTTAAACAACTCTGTTTTCTCACCACAGGGCCTTCGCAGTTGTTTTCTGCCCTTAAGGCTCATTCTTTCAATGGTCAAAAACCTGATCTTTTGGTCTCATCATTTTGGTCTCTACACCAACCCTTCAGAAAGACCTTCCTTAATCACTTTACCTAATAAGTAAATCCTACCCTCATTCCTGGTCTAGCTTTACCTTGCTTCGTGCTTCTTTATGGCATTCAACCAGATCTGCTACCATAATATATATTTATTTCTCTGCTTGTATGTTATCTTCTCACTACAATGTCAGATGCCACCAGGGCAAAGACCTCATTAACTATTCACAGATGTTTCTTCAGGACTAAATACAACGACTAAAGTAAAATACGTAGTCTATAAATAGACCAATAGATGATTTCCACTTTAGTTCCACCCTCTGCACTCTGGCATCATAGCATCACTTCCTTTTCCATCAAGAGAAGCAAATGCTTTAGAATCAATGTCCAGCTCTGTGGCTTTGTTATTAACACATCCTCCTCCTCCTCTTCCCCCATGGCTAGTTTTAGTAAAACTGGACTGAGTTGTTATGACTCGGAGACCCTGAAAATGTGCCAGCTGTTGTATGTATAGATAAGATGCCAACGGGGTAAAAGTTAAGAGTTTGAGCATTTCTTCTGGAAGGAAAGATAAGCCCATGCGTATGCCAGGCATATGGAAAACTGTCTGTTTTCAGCTGTTGGGGTTCAGATTCAAATGTAAAACCTGCGCTACCCACAGGAACACAATTAAAATTTCTTTATAGAAATGATTCTGATTTGAAGTTAAATGAAAAGGCAAAAACTTCAATTAAGTAAACCTCAAGAGCAAATGATCCAAGAAACGGGTGAATTTTTTAAAAAGCTATTCAACTGGTTTAAACAGCTTATTCTTCAAGTGGAATCTTTTAAAATGCCAGGAATTCAACCTCTTGATTCAAGAGCTCTGGAATTCAAGTGCTTCAAATTGAGAAAATAATACACAAGTAAATGGTCGTAATTTCTTTTTTGTGCATCCTGGCATTATATCCTCCACATATACAACTCTGCATAGTTATCTTCCCTGAGGACCTCACACCTCTCTTGGGAAAGGAAGAACCAGTGCAAACACCAGCCTACTTGAATACCAAACATCGTTCCTTAGTTGAAATTATAAAGAAAGCTCTTGCCTTAAAATTACAAACAAGGGATAAAGTAAGTATTTCAGGGACTCATTGAAATGAGTCTCTTGAGAGTCTGGGCTCTACAGATAGGCTGGACTCTCTGAAGATTGCCAACAGTGGAGAGGAATGTTCTGGAAAGTCCTGTGGAGATACACAGTGTATTTATAGACCACCAGCACCAGTCAAGTTGCTGTCTTACCTGTCTCCTCTCCACCTCCTTTTTCTAACCCTTTTCCCTTTCATGAGACAAGAGCCATCACTGCCTGGCACACTGAGACACAGAGCTGAGCTGTGACTCTGGAAGTGCGTGGCTGTCATGTAAGGAGAACTGATTTATAATCGCTGCAGCCTCTGAAAGGCTGGGGAGGCAATTCAACAACACAGACACTGTGAGACCATGACTTACCTTCCAGGATGGATCTGTCCAAACAGATGTTGTATTCTAGGAATGAAACGATCATTTCCAAAATTTTCATGTAGACAGAGTCCTCCTGCATGTGGGATAATTACTACACCATTCATTTGGAAAGCATTCAGCAAACACCTATTATACGCTGGGGAGTCTGGCTGTAGAGGAAAGGCTTGGAGTCCCTGCTCATTCACAAGAAACAGACACAAATCCAATGATGAGACCAGGCTATAAAAGACACGGTGGTGGAGAGGATTATAGCAGGAATTCGGCACAGAGAGACAGGCATTTTTCAGAGGCAACAAACTACAGCCAAATCTGCCTGGTTTTGCATAGTTGGAGCATTTCTGAGTTGTTGAAAACAATCAAAAGGAAAATGCCTTGTGACACATGAATGTTATAGGAAATTCAAATGTCAATAGTCCATAAATAAAATCTTTCAGACACAGTTAGGTCCACTTGTTTACATACCGTCTGTGGCCGATATCGCACTGCATGGCCAGAGTGCAGAGGCCGGGTGATCACTAAGTTTATAGTATTTGCTGTCTGGCCCTTTCCAGAAAAGGCATGTCAATTCTTGGACTCATTCAACTGAATATGGGTTTTGCCTTTGTTTCTTCAAAATAATGTGGAGTATAAACAAACATACAAGAAAATGGTTAATCTAGTTTTTCATGTCCTGTAGGATTTTAAGAGAACCCATAAAAAACTCCAGTCAGCTACAAAGGAGAGCAGCCTTTGATGTCTCTCCTGCACCAATTGTCCTACTTTAAAGAGGAGGAACTGGACTCAGAAAGGTCAAGTCACTGTGCCAGGGCCATGGGAGATGGCATAGTCCACTATGGAGGGAAGTCTCTCCCATTCCTAAACTCCTCCACGTGTCATCCCACTGACTGGAAAGAATCATAGTGACCAAGAAATGCAGAAGAAAAGCAGATGATATCAAAGTGCTCTTCTGTTTCTTTTTCAACAAAGTGCCCCTGCTGATAAACACCAGGGCCTTAACGTCCCGTCCAACCTCTGCTTTTCTCCCCACCATATCCTCCACCCTCCAGGTGCCTCCTGCAGCCACACCGTGGCTTCTGAAGCACCAGGCCCAGAATATAACCTAATCTATGTGACCTGACTCACGAAACCTCCTATTCTGCTGCGGTCCTCTTCCAGCATAAGAGCCTATAGGTCCCTTGACTTTCTGTCTTTGGGTCTCCCAGCTTTCTACAGCCTATGAAAATACAAAACTGAAACATGACACTCACTCCTAAAGCACTCTGCACATATGAAATGAATGCTCTGGTAAATATCGGTAAACAAAACATTGTGTTAACCTGTCAAGAGCAACTCACTCTTGAACAGCCCATGTATGATAACTAGTGTGCAGTGTGGGTACTTCAGTTACTTCACTGGGATACAGGATGGGGCCTCCAAGTAATCAAGTGTGACCAGAGGCAACAAACGACATAAGATGTTCTATTTTTCTTCTGTATAAAGATCTTATTCAACTGCCATCACCTTTATCAGATATTTTATTTTTAAGTTTTCTGTGTCCTACAATGCAACATGTTGTTCTGGAGTTATGAAATCACTTCCAAGTCTAAATAGCACAAAGAATTTTAATAATGTGCTATGGCAAATACAAAATAGTTTTTACACATGGCCCATGACCTGAAAGCCTTTATGAACATGATGGTACAAATAACACATAGTGAAGAAATGGCAGGTTTTATAACAAATTCAATGTTAGGAATTCAAAGGCATAAAGTCGCTTTGAGATATACTAGCTTAAATTTCAAGCAGTAAAGTTTTGCTGAAATGATCGGGGAAAGTAATATCGTAGAACTATGTCTTGGATTGACAACTCTCTCTATGATGTGTGATTTACACAATTAGCCATTTAAACAATTGTCCTCAGCCGGGCATGGTGGCTCACACTTGTAACCTCAGCACTTGGGAGGCAGAGGCAGGAGGATTGCTGTCAGTTTGAGGCTTGCCTGGGCTACACAATGAGCTCAGAGCCAGCCTGAATTACAAAGTAAGACCCTGTCTCAAAAAATAAGTAAATAAAAAAAGTAAAAAAATAAAAACTGTTTTCAAGTCTCTCAACAACCTTACAGAGTACTAGTCCCAGTGCCTGCTTAACAAATGAGGAAAAAGAGGTTGTGTCACTTGACATGGATACTCAGCTAGTTACTTGGTAAACTACAAACTAAACCCACACTCTAGTGATAGGGATGATGTCTGAAAAGTCAAGATGAAAATGACACATTTTACCTGACCTTCAATTTTACATGAGTATTTGGGGATAAAGAGTTAAAAGGAAGCAAACATATTGTTAAGAAATACAGATAGGGTATGAAATAGGACACAACTTTTGCCTGGGCTTTTAGCTGAAGGCATAGAAAACACAACAGTGTAGGTGCCATCTGAAAGGTACTAAAATTTAAGACAGTGGTAAGACTTCCTGGGAAGGGTGGTCACTTCCTTGAAACAGGAAGCAAGGTCAGAGAGCATGGAAGGACCTGTCCACAGCACCGGGCGTGTTGTTCTGTCCTCACACTGATCTCAGTAGATAAACCCAAGAGGATGTAGTCACTACTCGTCAGTTTAGCTGTAAAGGCCCCGCCCCCACCCCGTGCTGTCAGTGCTTGTCAAGGGCACAATGTGAGCCGGCCTGAGCCTGACGGATAGAGTGTGTGGAAGTGTTCTCTGTCTTTCTCACAGGAGGATTCACAAGCACTGTAGGAAGGGGCTCTAGCAGGGCCTCTGACACCTGCTCCAGGGCAGAACAGCCATGAAAAAGTGAATCCCAAGAGCTTTCCGAAGAGGACCACCCCAGGGGCAGTGCCTTTCTGCCCTGCTTCAAGACAGAGACCCAGTTCGCCTCTTCACTGCCCGAACTGCCTGGTTCTTGCTGTTTGGCCCAATGCTGCCCCACCTGGAAAATCAAAAGGCGCTTTCCCAAGAAACAGACTGGAGTGAAGGAGCCTCAGTTTCCAGCACAGACGAGAACAAAAAGGAAAGATCAGATCATATTCTCCTCCCAAGGCCACTTCAGAAAGGACTGGCCAGCAGGAGGGAATTCCTCCGGGCTGCAGTATCGAGGGGTCACGCCGAGGGAGCAGAAGCCCACATGAAGTGTTTCCCAGAAATGAAGTGTACGACATGTCTGTCTGGGGCCTTCTCCTCTTTCCAGCACGTCACCACTGTGGTTTTGACCCCTAACTTCCTTCTGGACATCTCCCAGACTCTTCCTGATTCTGTCATGTAGGCTCCAGCTGCATCTCGATGGGCAAATCCTGATCTTCTCCAAGGTCGTATTTCCTCAGCTGTACCTGGTACCTGCCCTGTGGCTCCTGGAGGGTCAAGGCCTCCACCCCACACCGCATTCGGCCCCACAGCCAGTGGTCTGGGGCTCTCTCTGTGCCTGTTGTTTTCATCACAGGTCAAGAGCACTGGTCCAGCTGCTGCTGCAGAGGTGAAAACTTTACCAGTGTCACCTACTAAACCCATGACCTCAGGCAGTTACTTGACCTTGTCTAACTTCAGCTCTGCACCTTTCATTTGTCAAAAATGATCATAATGGCGCTTCCTCCCTAAGGTCTGTGGTGAATTAAAGAAAGCAGAGGTTGGGCCGGGGAGTTAGCTCAGTGGTTCCGGCGCCTGTCTTGCAAGCGCAAGGGCCCGGGTTCAATTCCCCGGTAACCACATACCATACTGGGCGTGGAGACTCGCGCCCAACAGCAACCAGTACCACATACCACAGTGCCGGGTGTGGTGGCTCATGCCTGTCATCCCAGCACTCGCGAGGCAGAGGCAGGAGGATTGCTGTGATGTGAGTTTGAGGCTGAGCTCAGGGCCAGCCTGAACCACAAAGCGAAACTCTGTCTCAAAAAACCTAAAAAAAAAGAAAGAAAGAAAGAAAGCAGAGGTTGAAGGGAGGGGAGGGGACTGGGAAAAAAGACAAGGTGAGATACATCGCACACATGTCCAAATTCTCTATGATGAATGTGACCACTAAGTATATCTAACATGTATTCATACAATTTTTTAGAAAAGAAAGAAAGCAGAGTGCTCAGAACCAGCACTGCGCACGGGAGCAGGATTAGACATTCCAGCTGCGTTGTCACTCTGACCACCACCATGCCCACTTCCTGTCCTGCATGTGACAGTGTGGCTTGAACTGCCCGCGCCAGGAGCATTTCTGCAGCTCTTTATGTAGGGACTCAAACCTAGATGCCTGAGGGAGGTGGTGGGCACAGGGCCACAGGTAGGTGGTGTCAACTGTGACCTGGGTGGCCTCTGGTGTCACCTCCCGAGTCTGGTCAACTGCTGCCCCACGCCAAGGCGAGACTCATGTTGCCATTTCTCCCAACTGTCAAGAGAAGCCAGAAATGCAGATACGTATGTGGAATTGTGTGATTTCTACCAACCAGAAATAAATCCCAACTTTTAAAATCACTCCGCCCAGCCAACAAAGCCCAGGTGCTGTGACAGATCGATGGCTCGGGCTCCTCCCCTTCCCCCAGGCCATCAGTCTGCTCTTCCGGATCACCTACAAATGCTGCTTCTGAGCACACAGCTCCTCCGGAAAGCCTTCCCAGACGGCCTGGAAGAGCTGTCTGACCTCTCACCTTCAGACCCAGAGTCCTCTGGGCCTTTTTCCTGACCACACCCCAGCTGCTATGGTCCAGCACAGCCTCTGCAGACCCACTCCCCTCAACTGTGCTCTCGGAGCACTTAGCAGCATCCATAGGAAAGCTGAGTGCTCTCATGACATATGGTATCGATTTAGGGATTTTTATTCCCCCACTTGAATTTCCCACCCAGGGCTCAAGTTCAGCAGACTAGGTCTTAGAGGCTAAGTCTGCAGAGGCCAGGGCTGCTCTGGGGAGCTCTTCCTGACACAGGCGACTGCAGCTGGGCAGCAGTGCACCCCACAGGGAGCCCAGAGAGCTAAGGACACGGTGCTTTGTTAAGCAGCGCCTGGAAGAAACTCACACATTAACACTGCTTTCATCACTAGCTGTGAGTCCATGCTGCCACTTTCTGGTTTCATTTCTACAAATGGCAGCGTTTCAGTGAGTGTCCAGATCTCCAACTGTGCAAACTCGAGTCGAACACAAGGAAACCAGGTGCTCCGGGTTTACACCAGGCACGAGCTGCCCACGACCTGCTGGAGTGGGGCTGAACATATTCATCACCAACCAGCAGCTCACTCTGCACCGGGCACAGTACTAGACTCTGAAAATGGTGAACGAATTAAATGTCCGATGATAAAAGTCTATTTCTTTAAACACAGAGATCAGCAGCGTCTCAAGAGAGGGTCCTATTCAATTCCCCATCCCGCTGTAGAGCAGACACAGTCACAAACTGTGCATGGTTATTAGGCTATTAAAGGACAGTGCAAAGGACAAACCTAAAGCTTGCTACAGAAAACTCTGAATGGGATTCTCACAAAAGCATGAGCAAAACCTGGCATTTGGATTCGGGGATCAGCTGTGACGTTCAAGAGGACATCAGACTTACAGATCATCATCATCCTTAAGAGAAACACCTTTTGGGGATCAAGAAGTACCACTCTGCACAGTAATCCTCCTATTGCCCTTCTAGTATGGTCTCAAAAAATTCTTCAAACAGCTCCCAAGCCTGCTGTGAGGTGGGAGGGCTGGGAGAGTCTGGCTCCTCACCCAGGGGCACACAGCAAATAAGCCCTAACAAAAGCACTTGCTCAGGTGGTGCACCCGGAGCCAGGCAGCCCTTACTGACACCCAGCCCCACATTGGCCGATCTTGTAAAAGATGCCTGCTGTCGTTTTCAAAGGGGAAATTGAGCAGGCTTTTCAGGGAACAATTGGCAGAAAAAGGGCTCTCCGAACAAAGTGCTTCAATCTCCCACAAATGAAAATCAATCCATTGGCATGATGGTGTCACTGTGATCAAAAGGGAACGTTGGACCCGATCAGGTGGCTGACGGGCAGCACGGCACTGAGAGGCTGGGGCAGGAGTGGAGGGATCTTCGAGGACCTCACAGTCCCGTCGCTTTCCGCAAGGCCAGGACAAACAGGCTGTGTGTAGATCTATTTTGGTCACACAGCTGCAAACATATGATTTATGAAGATGTTTGGCGCCTGGTTCCCAGGAGATTTGCACAGCACGCCGCTGCTGCACCAGCCTGCAAGAAGCCGAGTGTCTGGCTGCTTGCTCATTTCTCCTCTTTCTAATTAGACGAGGTCGAGCCCCAGTGATGACACCTCTTATAGAACCCTTCCAAGCTACAGGTGGTCCTTACAGGGCCCCTAACTGGAGAGAATTCAAAGGTGTGTGTTATTGTGTTTGGCAACCACTAGCCTCCGTGTTCTCTAGCAGTCTATACCACGCAGCTGCTGCTTCTTGGTGGAATTTAGCTTTATTGATTTCTATTTCTGACTGGCTCGACACTGGCTCATTCATTATTCAGGCAAAATCTGGCTAGGAGACCACGGTTTGATAGCCTGCCAACAGGAGTCTGAGCAGGTGGGACCTCTTCAAGTCTACTTTTCAAAAAATCAGAATGTGTACAAAGCTCCATATTTCCGATTCCTCGAGTTTTTCATTTAAACCCTAGTCATTCTGAAAAACACATTATTTCCTGGGTGAGTGGCAAGCTGGCTCAGTAGGAAAAAAAAAGACTCAACAATTCCAAGGCCAGAGTTCGATTCCTGCGTAACCAGTTATTTCTGAGCGGAGAAACACTGGATCACGTGATCAGAAATCGAATTCCGCTGTAGCTGCCCATCTTGCAGGTATGCACTGGGTTCCCTAGAGCAAGGGCAGGAGGAAGTGCCCCTGACAATCCCTACCACCAACTCCCCTGCTACTCCTAAGGATGACACATAGGCACAGATCCACTCGCTACACTGCTGGAGGTCAAGTGCCCCAGCACGCAGGGGCTGGATGGGCACTGTCCCTGCCAAAGTGCCCTTCGAGGATGCAAGGCACGGACCTGTTTAACTGTTGTGTTGATTGGCTTCTTCTTCATAAGAGGCAGAATAAAGGAGATTGTGTTTAAACCATAGGAAGGGAGGTTCAAATTAGAGAGTGGAAGAAATTCCTTTCAGAAATTCAGGCTGTAACATACTATTGAAGAAAGTAGTAAAATTATCCTCTAGAGAAATCTTTTAAGAACAGAACTAATTACCATCTGTAAGTACCAATTTGTGCATAATCTGATCCTGCTGGAAGAGGCTAGATTTTTCAAAAATCTCTCAAAATCCTCTCTGGGCTTCCCTTCCAGGTGAATTTTCACGAGAAAAAGTTTGAAAAGCCTTGGCTTGTTTCCGGCCGAGGTCCAGATCTCCAGCTGGTTTCAACCTCAGCACTTACGGCAGAAGGGGTGCGGGTGCCAACAGCCTTCTCTTGGGAGCAGTGCTTCCTTGGAACCCACCCGTGAAAAGACAAAAGCAAGTTCATTTTTACCCAACTGCAGGGATCTTAGCCTAATGGTGCAGCAGAGTCTTCATAATAGTCTTTTTAATTTGGAAGAGTGAAAAATGAAATAAGGAATATCTGTCCATCTACCCTGGGTCAAAACTGAGACCACCCGTGGACAGACACATGCATATTTCCATGGCCTATTCCTTCCGTGGGGGTGGCAATGGGGTACAAGGAAGCTGAGCCAGGGGACTCCCTACCTCTTTACTACAACCAGGACAAGTCAGAGTACACTATTAACTGCATGTTCCGCATTATTTCAACTTTGCAGGAGGCTTCCGAAGAAAGGAAAGAAAAAGGAGTGAAGAAAGTCCAACTGTACACAGAGTGCCGAGTTCAGGTTCCCCCAAGCCGGAGAGATTTCCACTTCCTTCAGCCCCTGCTTGGCACACGCCAGTGATGATGATGTCCCCCCAGCCCGTACTCCAGCTGTCTGGGAGGGGGACTCAGGAGGATGGGCAGCCTCTGCCAAGCTCAGTGCTTGTAGCACAGCAGGAAGGCCGGTCAACAGTGGCCAGTGGAGACAGCCCGGACCACAGAAGACTTGCAAACACCTGCCTAGAGCTGAGGTTTTATAGCACAAACAGCTTTTTTAAATGGCAGTAGATTAATTAATAAAGTGGTTCAATTTAAAGATATACTCATTGTGCTTTACTTTGAAGGTCTTGCCCACATTACATCTTTCTGACCTACATTTCCTTGTCTCCTAGACTATCCAAGCTGAAGAGATTAAGAAGGACAGGAAGGATCTGTTGTAGGAATGAATGTCGCTCACCTCTTCTGGTGTCTGGCGGGGCGTGTGCAGCCTGAGCCTGCTTTCCCTCTGGACTCACATTCTAGGTTAGCTTTACTCCCTGCTTCCGCATCTGCCCGGAGCGGCAGTAACACATGCCACTCAATACGTCCAGCTCTGACATCCTTTCTAGAGCACAGGATTCCTGCTCATCTGTCCAACCATCCCTGAGAGCTTTTCCTCTACAGAGTGTGTGGTCCTGTTCACTAGGCCTCTGGAGGGCAATGTCCCCAGGCCACTGATGCAGTGACTTCTAAATGTTTTTCTTCCAACTGTCCTAGTTGGAGAATACTGCTGCAAACTTATGCATCACCTTTGGATGTATGGTAGTGTAGCACTAAGATCTCTGTTTATCTGTCTGTCTCTGATGATCACTATCTGTCTGGCTCTCTATCTGTTGATCGCAGGAACAAAGGAGAAAAGATCTTTCAGGTCTTTTTACCAGCAATCTCTGTGCTTCTCTTGGATAACAAGTCAGTTTTAATCTTCTAAACATTGAAACTGTAGAAATAATTATGTGTCTCTCGTTTTCCCTGGTCTTACTCAGGAAACTTAGCCAAATTCCTCACCAACCCCTTCACCACTGAAGCCAATGCATAAGATTTATTAATTATACATACACATGCTGTCCCCTAACTTTATCTTGGGTTACTTGCCTTTATTTTCCCTTTGTCATGATTACCATACTTGCATTATGAAAAAGCTTCACTTACAAGGCATTTTTGTGAGAGATTGCACAGTCTTTTGGGAACACGTGGGATACGTTAGACAAATTAATTAAACACAGTCATTGACATGCAGCTCTTCGCAGCAAAAGGGCTCTGAGGCAGATGGTAACGAGCAGAGTAGTGGAGACCAGGGCTCGGAGGAACCTTTTCAGCGTTGGGGTCAGTACCCCAACAGAAACCTCGCTTCCAGCGCCAGGTGCCACTGAACATCTGGAGGCCTCTCAGAACTGCATGTTAAGTATGTCTGGAGATCATCAAAACTTTTAAGTAAAATCAAAACAGCGCTACACTTTCAAGCTCTGGAATCCTGACATCTGATTCCACATCTGCTTTCTGCTCTCCCCAGCAAATCTACACTCAAACAACTTCTGAACATTTAAACCACAGAAATGCATCAAAGTGGCCTGGGGAACCCACATATACAAGCGGCAGTGATGCTGGGCATCAGCAGCCTAATGTGGCAGGCCGTGTAAAGGGATCATTTCCAGTGCTTGGACGTTACTCCAGCTGTCTGAAATATACCCAGGGTGAGTATTCTGTCACTAAAATGTTTAGGACTAGGATTGTTTTGGGTTGGGGATTTTTTTTCAGATTTTGGAATATTCCTGTAGACATAATGCAGTACCTTGGGGACGGGATCCAGGTGTAAACACAAAATGCATTATTTTCCACATGCACCTTACACACAAGCCTGAAGGTAATCCTACACAGTGTTTTAAATTTTGTGTATCAAATAAAATTTAAATAAATTTTATTTAATACACAGAATTTCATGGAACACAACTTTCCACTTATGGCATGATGTCAGTGCTGAAAACATTCTGGATTTAGGATGTTCAGAACAGGGATGCGCCCCCTGCAGCAATTTTTCAAAGTACTGGCTACTCTGCACAATGTGTACTATACGCTTCCTCCATGTTCTGGACCTGAACTACCCAAATACGAGCCATCCTTATATGTGGCTGATGATGACTGCCACCTGCTATCACAGGGCTCTCTGTGTGAGGACTGCTCTCCCAGGCAGAGACAGGACCACTTTGGCACCCACTAGTGGCCAGGATTCTATGGGGTGCAGCCACTGGGTACGTGGGACCAGAGCTCCAGCTGGAAGCAAAGACGCCAGGTGCTCTTGAGGTGTCATATGCTGCCCACACACATGGGGTCTCACTCTCCTGCCACTTCCTCAGTCCTGGGAGGTGAGAACCAGCCAAGGGACCCCTGGCTGGCACACCAGGGTGCCTCATAAGGTGGCTCAGGCTAGTATGCATGGGCAAAGGGCAGTGAGGCCGACATTTTGTTGCTACTTCTTTCACACAACAATTTAAGGACATGGATCTTACTTATTAAAAAGTTAAGTGTGATCAGACACACACACTAGGTTCAAGGAAGAGTACAACTTACAGCTTCCTACTCTAACCCTGAAATAATCCAGGGTCTTAACACCCCATCACCTGACACATCTGCAAGTATTGTTCAGATCCTCAAAGATCTAAAATTATCCCTTCACAATAACCTAATGAGTACAAAGTGCAGCCTAAGCAATCCGACTGATTTTGTTCTTTTGTGTATTTTATTTTGTACAACTAATACATTCTTATTATAGCAAGTGTAAAATGAGTGAAAAATCTATCCATAATTTCACAGCTTAGATAACCACAATGAACATTTTAGCGTCACCTTTTAGATCTGTTGCCTGTGTGATGCAAATGTAGTGTGTGTGTGTGTGTGTGTGTGTGTGTGTGTGTGTGTGTGAGTGTGAAATTTTAATTTGACCTTCAAGTTTGAGTTAACGTCAGTGAGATTCTAGACTGCACACATAAAAGTCCTGGGACAACGTTTTATGCTGTAAGCCAGGCCTTACGACTCTTTGAAAGGCCCCTGGGAAGACCTAGACCCATCAAAAAGCTGCAAGTCCGGAAGGCTTATCACACACCAGGCACAGGAGAGTCGTGGAACTCTTCTCTGGGACCTAGCCTGGTGGTTCTATGCCCATTTCACAGTTAGAGAAACTGAGCCCAGGAAAGGCATACTACTACTAGTTAACAGAAAAGCTGGGCTATGAGGCCAGGGACTGGTCTCAGAAGACAGCAGTCCTGTGTCGCTTCATGTTGGGGATATGTCCCGAGAAATACTTAGCTGGGTGATTCGTCACTGTGTGAACATCACGAGTGCAGTACACACACCTGGATGGTGGAGGGCAAGGTGTCATGTCACCTCTCAATACCATCCAGAGATGGAGCAAAAGCACAGGACGCATAGGGTTGCTGCTGCCCAGCATGATGTACTGTTTTAGAGTCAACCTTATTAGTAAATAGGAGTATGCTCTAAAATAGTCATCAAAAGGATAGTATAGTAAATGCGCACACCATAACACAGTTATTTACTATTATTATCAAGGATTATGGCCTGTAAATCAATATTATGCGGTACTTTCATCTGGCTGGTAGTGCAGCGGATTTATGGATACCAGCATCACCATAATCGCAAGTAACGTGCTGTACTGTGGCATTCAGATCCTACAGTGTTATCCATCCACACGAACTCTTCAGCCCTGCTAGAATCTTACGGGTCTCCTGGGTGCACGTGTGGTCTGTCACTGGCTGCAACCACACACCAGGCACAGTTACTTCTCCCTCTTACAATAAAGAGTCCCTGCTTCCCATGCATCTTTCGGATATACCAAGAGCAGAAGGGAAGGTGACTCTGATTGAAGAAAAAAAAAAGCAGGAGGGTTGGACTGGCCTGGAGCAGGGTACCTTTTGCCTAATTGGGCCTGTTTGTTTGTCTGTTCACAGGTATTTACAAAATTTCCCACCCTGCAGTTCTATGCCTCTAGTTAATCCCTGAACAAACACTACACACATTAACCCGAAGCAGCACTACTATCACCAAAGTCATGCTCCTAGGTACCTTAGAAGTGCTATTTAAATGACACTGTTCCAGGAAAAGCAGCGAGGAAGTACCTTTTTTAGATGTGGGGGTCAAATCAGACCAGGAAGGACAGGATAGGCAGGAAGAACTTCAGAGTTAAACTCAGCAAAATCAAAACGTGAGTACCTACCCATAAGCACACTGTGATACTGTCTTAACTCTTCTGGAAAAACAAAAGAAATGTACCCCTGCTATATAAAAGCATTAGAATGTCTGGCCCAAGGTCACTGTCAAGTAGAATTCATGTCTGAGTATCACTTATCCAAAATGCCTGGGACCAGAAGTATTTCTGATTTGAGATTTCAAAAAAAAATACTTGCATATACACAGATATATCCTGGGCAAAGCATCCAAGTCTAAACATGAAATTCATTTATGTTTCATACACAGAGCCTAAAGGTAATTTTATATAACATTTTCAGTGTGTCTGTCCATATCTCACAAGGTCCGGTGTGAAAATTTTCACTTAAGGCATCGTGTTGGTACTTGAAAACTTTCAGATTTTTGGAGCAACTTAAATTTCCAATTTGCAGAATACAGTTGCTCAGTTTTTACTAATAAAAAATGATGCCACATTTTCCTTTTGCAATATGTTCCTAAGTGCTCTGAAAACTTAAGAGGCAGCATCGCCCACTCAGACAGTATTTACAAAGGGCTGAGGAATGGAGACCTTTGGTTTAATTGGAGGTCACAAATGGCTCCCTGATCTGCCAGGCCCTTCTGCACATCTTAATCATTCTGATAAAGCCTGAAGAGGAAGGATATTCTCTCTGCAAGGTATGACTATAGTTCCACGTGCCTCAGTTGAAAAAGACCTTAGTTTTTGGTATACCATTATACATGAGAAATCTCGGTCCAATTGGCCAGCTTGCTTTTTAAAATCTCAAAACTTAATTTTCTTCACTAGCAAAATGCTCACAGGAAATTTTAGTGTTTAAATAGTTTCTAAATCAATAACTTTGCCAAAGAAGTTATCTACCAAGAGGCTGTGACAGAATGAGAAAACACTTTCCACATAAAATTTTAAAGTTCATATCATTCACCAAGGTACTTAGGCAAAGACCTCAAAGTGTTTGCTAATGGGCTTTAATTTTTTCCTCAAATTTCATGTCTACTCACATTAATTCATCTTAGCCTACATTTGGGAACCTAACTGTGGCTATGAATTTTTTTTTTTCCACCTACTCTAGGGAGAGATCGACATTTTCATAATCTGCCAGCTGGCCTGCTCAAAATGGAATCTAACTATTGTATTAACAGTATCGATAACTAGCAGGTTCAGAGGGCCTTTACAAAACACGCTTGAATTGTCAGACAAATTCTTGCTACTGTGTTCCACCCAGCTCTAAATTACTACATTGATTTAGGAAAATCTATGCCGATCCTGTTTTCTAATCATGTAAGAATTCTGAGGTTCACTACGTGTACATAATAGAAATCTGAAATCAAATAGGTGTAATGAAACTGTTGCTGTCCATTTGTTTTTGAAACTTTTTGGTGAAGTCATAAATAACCCACAAAGTCCAAATGCATAGATAAATGAATTTTCCCTAACTAGTTGTGCATGTAACCAGTGCCCAGGTGAACTGCCAGGGCTGTTGGCACCTCCAGAACCCCTCTCTTCTAGCTCTCTAGTCACCACCTTGTACCCCATGGATATCCAGAACCGCTGTGCCTGGCTGGGCCAACACCAAGGCATGTGATCACATGAAAATGGACTCAAGACAAGTAGGAGAGTGTGAAGGGGCTCCCAGGGTAAGGGATCCCCACAAGGCTCCCCTGTCCGCCCACATTGCTCAGTGCCACCCCAAACCCTAGGATGCTGCTCTTACTTTATCTCAAGGCAATCTGTTCCTTCCCATGTAGGACTCTCGTGGGTATTTTCATCTTCAAACCAAAAATTCTCAAAAGACTTCTCTGTCTCCTTTTGTGTCACAGTACAATCATTCTACCAATGATGAGAGTGACAGCTTCCATTTACTCATTGTTTAAAAGGTGACACAGCCCATAGGGTGTACACATCTTCTCCAGGAAGTTTAGAGCGTCCTGGCCCAATTCCTCGCATGCAGACCACATATTACAGCCTGTGCATTCACTAGCTCATTGAAAAACTGAATTGTGGGGTGGGGGTAGTTTGCTTAGGGGGAGAGCAAGCGCTTAGCATTCAATCCCTAGCAAGTGCACTTCTCCCCAAAATACAAAGAAACTGTGCTGGAAGATCCTGTAAGGAGGACAGGGCAGGTGTTCATGGCTCTACAGGATGTGAATCGTTCCATCTTTTTCTTTTTGGCAGTACAGGGGATTGAACTTAGAGCCTTCCCACTGAGCTACATCCCCAGCTTTTGTTTGGAGACAATGTCTTGCTAAATGGCTCAAGGCTTCCACCTGCAATCCTCCCACTTCAGCCTCTCAGAAGCTGAGATTACAGGCGGGGTGGGAGTGGGGCACAATGCCTGGCTTCAAGAGATTTTTTTTAGGAATCTAGTACCTCAAAGGACTTTGTCTTCTGTGACCAGAAAACCAGGGGCAGTGATGCCTTTCAAGTGACACCATGTCCTGTGTGCTATCTGTCTTCCACTCAGCTCTGTCTCTGCCCACACATCCTTTTCATGGCAGCCACACGGGCTGTAACACCAGCCTTGAACTGAGCACTTCCCCCGGCTCCCAGGAGAAGGCCTGAGAAACCCTGTAACTAGACCAGGGTGAGCTGTCCACCTTGAACCCTCACTGTGGGAATGCAAGCAGCAGACTGGCTCAACCTGCAAGTGGAGACATCACCTGGACAGATGGACGGGGATGGAGGGCTCTTTCCCAAAAAGAGAAAGAATACTGTGTATTACAGGAATATAGGCGTTTTTAAAAATAATTAAAACAAAGTGAGGGACACAGAAAAATCAGGTAACATATCCAAGTACGCACAGCTAGTGAGCAGAAGGTCTAAGGCCAGAATTCAGATCTTCCTGTTTAAGATTTTTCCAGCTTTTTCCCTGATAATTGCTGTTATTTATGTGTGTGGGGCACTAACAAGGTCTCAGGGCGTATGGTACTGTGGGTCAAGTTAAAATAATTTCTAAGGAACCCAGAAGCTTAGACAATGACACTGTTCCCTTGCCCCAGTAGAAGGGGACTACTGAACCAGACTTCCTGGGCTGGGGCATGGGTGGGATCCAGCTATACCTGACCGTGGGTAAACCTGGAGCAGCCACCCTGGGGGGTCTTCCCAGAACTTTCCTCGTGGCCAAAGATGACTCCCAGAGTCAACTTCAGAGTGGAGGGGTCTTAGACAGCTGGTGAATATACTATATCTTGTGCTGTGTGATTTGAACAACAGCGCAGGTGTTTGTAAAAATTACAATTTACTTTCTCACAGTTCTGGAGGCTGGAAGTCCAAGGTCCAAGAGTTGATGTGCCTGGTTTCTCCCAAGTCTCTCTCCTGGGCTTGCGGCTCGACACCTCATTGCTGTGTCTTCTCAGAGTCTCTCCTCTGCATGCCACATTCCTGGTGTCTCTTTCTCTTCTTTGAGTGGTACCTATTAGATTAGGGCTTAGCTCCTCCTGCCACTTAAAAGTAATTACCTCTTGTATGGCTCTAGCTCCAAATTCAGTCTCATCAGTGTTTGAGCTTCAACACACACACTTTGGAGGGACACAGTTCAGTCCATGACAGAGAATTACATGCATAAGGTTGACATGTTTTCATGGATTTCCTACAGTATGCTTGGTGTAGAGGTGAGAAAATTTCCAACCTCAAAGATATTACAGCCTCACTAGAGACAGAGGTGAAAGCACAAATTCCCTTAGTGCTTCTCACCATGGTGGGAGGTCTTGGACTCCAGGAGAAGGAGGGATGATTTTGCAATGTATTGTCGCCTGGACAGCAAAGGCTGCTGCTGCGGTATTTCCTAAATCTACCCTCCTGAACTGCTTGACATGCTGGAGAACACAGGTCTCAGTTACCACCTAAGTTCAGTCCCCAAATCAAAAACAGGTTTCGTTATTTTTGCAGCCATGGCAAAAACATATATTTAGCTATACTCATAAAGTAATGTGTTAGGGCCAGGGATTGAGCTCTGGGGTTCCAGCGCCTGCCTTGCAAGTCCAAGGTCCTGAGTTCGATCCCTGGTACCTAATACACACACACACACACACACACACACACACACACACACAATGTGGCCCATACCAAAAACACCAACCACGAATCTGTGCATAGACAGAGCAATAGTGTGTGGTGCATGTTTCTGAAAATGAAGGAGAAATATAAACTAGGGTGGTTATGGGAAATAGCACTGACTCCCTTCTCGGCAGCTGGCTGTATTCCTTACAGGAAAGAAGGTGAGAAAATGAAAGTGAAGTGCTGTGGTCAGATGCTGATATGCTATATGGTTAGGTATATGCAGAGTGGGTCTGATCTGCACTGCAGAGCATCAGAAGGGCTTGGGCCGGATGGTTCAATGTAAGTCTTGTACTTAATTAGGCCAATCAAGGAGGGTGACACCCATAAACACAGATGAGTGCTCTAGGCTATGGTGACAGCAGGATGGCCAGGATCAGTCAAATGGTAGAAGTCATGCTAGGACTGAGCAGCTGGACAGACACAGTGAAGGGACAGTGGCTCATCAGTTAGATAGCAGGAGGAGTGAGGTGCTGGGGCCTCAGGTTACCTTTAGTCTCGGACGCCTCTGCATTTCTCTCATTATCCAATCTACTCAGGAAAAATAATAATAATCACATCTGAAATCAGTATAATTTGAAGAGTAATTGACTAATGAAAATCCAGCTCAGAACCAAAGATATTGCCTCTTCAATCTCACTTGCTAGTTCCCAACTTAATTTTTAAAATTAAGACACCTCTAATGAGACTCAAAATTGTTTGCAATGAATCCAAAATGTAGTGAGGGGAAGCAAGGATGTGGGATGAGAAAATGTGCTCCACTTCAAAATCTATCAGACGGTGCACAGGGGTGGGAGGTTTGAAGTTGTGAGGGGCTGGATAGAGTCTCTTTCTACATAACCCATTTAACTACAGTGGCATTTGTTGGATATATGTCAAAGAACTTGGGGAAAATGAGCACTGCCTAAAATAGATTTTGTGCTACATATATAAATCTGTGGCAGTCCCTCATAAAATCTACCACAAACATACACTCATATCTATATGCACCTACACATAGCTATAGCTAGGCAATCTCTCTCTCTCTCTCTCTCTCTCTCTCTCACACACACACACACACACACACACACACTGCTTGGCTTGGAAAAAATACTTGCTTTTGAGCTTCTGTCTCTTTATTCATAAGAACGAGACAATATCACCATCATTTCATGAAATAATGTGCAGGTCACTACTTCATGCTTTAATGGATGTGTGCACGTTAGGTACTATTATTATTACTGTGATCTTACTTTATTTGGTTATAGCAAGCCCTGTCACCGGCTAACTCTCCAGACTCACTTTGTATTCTTCCAAGTGCCAGCCAATCCACTGAGGAGGCCTCCAAGGATGACAGGAGAGGCTATACTTTCAACACAGAGTTCATGACAGACAGACGGACAGACGGACAAATAAACGATTAAGTTTTTAAACTGCTGTTAATTTAGAGATACCTTATTAGTCAGGACTCGTGGTTATATACAAGACAAATCTAGTTCTGTGTAAAAAGGGGAGTCATTTATTTTAGTTCAACCAGAAGGGCGGCCCTCATTTTTGTTTCTTTGTGTGATCTCTTTTGCACTGGGAGATACTCCATGAAGGGACTGTGCTGCCAGCACATCCTTTGGGCTCCTGACCCCAAGCCTGAGAGTTCCCAGAAGTTGGTACCTCCTACTTTGAATTTATGTTGGAAATGGAGGGAGCAAGGCAAGCCCTGGGTCCAAGAGGAAAACAATGCCCTGACATGGCAATTTGTATGTGTCACCCCTGCAGTCACCTATCAGAGACCCCTGTGATGGGTTCTGATCAACCGCTCTACAAGGCTGAGAAAGTTTAAAAGTGAAAACTCCATTCATAATTATTTTATTCCCAATTCATGGCAAGCCACTGAGACTTACGTCTCTCAATAGCCTGAGAAATACAAGGCATAAATGTATAACACCAGACTGGCTCTTACACAAGTCCAGGCTTCCTGTCTCTTACCAGGGCACGGTCAAAAGTGGGAGATGAGCCGGGCGTGGTGGCTCATGTCTGTAATCCCAGCACTTGGGAGGCAGAGGCAGGAGGATTGCTGTGATGTGAGTTTGAGGCTGAGCTCAGGGCCAGCCTGAACTACAAAGCAAGACCCTGTCTCAAAAAAAACCTAAAAAAAAAAGTGGGAGATGAATCCACTGCAAGATGCTGGGGGTGGAGAATCTCTCCTAGCACATTTCGTCAAGGCAAAGACCTGCGCTTCAAATTTCTCTGTGCTTTGCATTCAATCAGCCGAATTAGACTATCACGTAAGTGCTCCAAGCGACATGTGCTAGGGAAGCATCGGGGGCGGAGTTTTCCGTGACCCATTCATGACACTCTGAAGTTCGTTTTCACTGCAAGAATGGCTGGCTGGCTCTGTCTCTCTCTCTGCCCCTGCCTGATCTCCGAAGCTGAGTTTTGCAAATGTCTCAGGCCAGTTCGTATTCTGCCATCATCAAGGTGAATAAGCAAAGGCAACAGGTGTACAGATTCTAATTCCAGCCTGTCCTTGAGGAAGCACCTTCCTCTGTCACATTTCTGCAGGATCTCAGTCACTCAAAAGTGTCAAGCAGGACAGCTGGGAAAGACTCGACCTCCTGTTTCTGCGACCATCGTGTGTTTATCTGACCAAAGACAACAGGAGAGGCAGAGACTAAACAGTCCTAACTACTCCTAAAGGCGTATCTTCAGTTCAACTGGGAAAGGACTTTTATACAAACATGATTGTTGTTTTCGTTGTTGCTGTTCAGGGATGGCAGGTACTGAATAGCTTAGGAAATTGCAGGATACCACATAGATGCTAACATAAACATAAGTAACTCAATTCATTGAATACCCAATAATCATGGAACACTCTGCAAGTTTCTACATATAATATATATTTATTTATTTTAAGGTATCAGGGATCAAACTCAGACCCTTGTGCTACCAAAGTAGGCATGGTAACACTTGAGCTAAATCCCCAGCCCTATATATGATACCTTTTAATTTTTATACTTGGGCTGGGGATTTAACTCAGTGATTCCAGCATCTGTCTCCCAAGTACAACGTCCTAAATTCAATCCCCAGAACCACAAAAACAAAAATTTCTTACGTGTTCCATGAAGTGACCACTATTGCCTGACAAGAAAGGGGCGGCTCAAACCAATCAGCCCAGCTGCTCAAGGTCACACAGCTGGTGGAGGGCAGAGGTTGGACCTTGGCCAGCTCCAAGGCTCGTATTCTGTCTCCCGCCTGACCGCTTCCTCTGGAGGTAGGTCAAAAATGATGGCATCTGGTCTCCAGGAGTAGCTACAAAGTACAGGGCACTGTGCCGATCATCATTTGCAATTTACAGCAGGCGCAGAGAGGCTTACAAAACTTTTAAAAATGAGACAGCAACTGGGCAGCAAGACAGGGACAGGACTCAGTGTGCCTGATCTGAAAGCCGAGGCCATTTATTCCCTGTCTGTGTGAGGACGACACCCACAAAGGCCAATAGGAGGGCTGAGCGGACAGAAACAACAGGGAAAGAGAGGCAGGGAGGGCGGCAGGAAGAGTTTTACTCTGGAGGCTCAGAGAGGGCAATGATAAGAGTGTGAGTGTCCATGCATACACGGACGCAGAAAGAACCCGGAGTTCTTGCCACACTTCTGGTCACCGAGGAATCAAAAAGAACAACTTGATCTCTTGCAGTTCACAGGTGGGTGCTTTTAAGTACACCGCTAAAACGAAGGCGAGCATTTTGCTCAGAATGAATTCCAAAACATTCTTCTCCACCATTAACTACCTCTTGGCAACTTTATAAAAGTCTCTCCAGACCTGAGTGCAATTCCACAGAACTTTAAGGGGGAAACTTTCCCAGCTGTGCTTTAAGACTGAGCTCTCCAGTTCAGCAGAGTCCAAGGATGTTATTCTTGATATTTTATAATCTGATATAATAGATATTATAATAAAGAAACATTTTAAATGCTCAAAAATCCAACTCTAAGGAAATATTCCTATTGATGAACTACACTTGGTATACAGTTATCCGAATCTACTAATAAAAAATTCACACAGACTAGAATAAAATACTCATTCTGTTAAGGAGTAGGTGGTTTCTCTTATTGTCTTAATTGTTCAAGGGCTAATTTTAGGATTTCCCTCCTCCTTTATCCAGTCTTTAAAAAAATAAACTGGTTAAAACAGTGCTGTATGGGGCTAAAGAGGGAAAGCAAACATCTTAATTACTTCAATGAAAGACAACAATATATATATATTCATTTCTATCTCTCTGTATTGTCGGTATAATTTGCTTTTAAACATTATAACAGTTCTCCCCCATTCCCATTCCACAAAACACAAAGGAACATTTGAATTTGCATCTGAAGTGGAAAAATGTTTAGAAATATTTGTTATTTTAAACTCCACATTGATGTGAGTACGGGTGTCTGACCTTGGCTCTGTGACCTTGAGCAGGACAGTTATTTCAGGACTTATATGATGCGATTCCATCTGTATGAAATGTCCAGGAGAGCTGAATACACAAGGACAGAGGGTGGGTAAGTCTGGGGGGACCGGGGATATGTTGATAGAGATCTCCCTTGAGGTGACAGAGCTCTGGAAGTAGTTAAAAGTGATGGTTATACAACACTGACTTTAAGTGCTGCCAAACTGCACAATGCAAAACGGGGTTACTTTTGCTACATGAATTCTAAAAACAAACAACGAAAGACCTAATATGTATTGTATCTACACAGTCAAATTGTGACCAATTTTTGTTTTCATTTTCATATTATTATCTATTTCCTAGAACAAAGATGTATTATTCTGATAACTATAATAGGTATTTTTGGACAGGAAAAAAAAATCAAATAAAAAACAATGATTTTCCTTCCTTTCTGATGAAGCTGCTGCTTCTTTTTAGCATCGCCATCATCCCTGTCACCAGCCACCAGGTCTTCATTCGGGTCAGGCTTTTTTTTCTCCAAGATGTTTCTTTTTTTTCATTTTCTGTCCCTCTGAAAATCATTATCTGTCTGTAACGTCAAAGGCACTCTGTGGATCAGCAACTTGTATAACTTCCCCTTTGCCCAGTGCTCTCTCCACCACGCCCAACCTCAGCTGCAGCCCCTACTCAGAACCATGAGCTGAAACCGGACAGAGCAGGTGTCGGGCTGGAGGAGCCTCTCAGTGGTGCCTCCACTCCACACGGTCTCCTCGGACCGGCAGCTCTTTCTGCCTCCGCTGCGTTTTCTTAGATGACAACACAGGATTTTCATGAGGGTAGTTACTGGACATAGGAGCGCAAGGAACAGCTCACACTGACACAGAATCTCTGACTGTTCCTCAGCTTCCATGCCAGGCGGTGGCCACTGGGGAAAGAGGGGCGTCTAACCAAAGACCAGCCAAGTGGGGGTCCTCAAATTTGGGTAAAGATCAGAATTAACCAAAGGTTCAAAAACCACATTTCCTTACACATTTCTTTAACAGACACGAGAGCACAGAAAGCCTGAGCAAATACAACTGCTGAAAACATCTCTTTAACTTCACCTTGAAGTGTAAGCAAACAGCTAGCTGCCTTACTACTGCGGTTACATAAAACCATCCACTGCAGAACAATAAAGCAAAGGATGCCAGGAAAAATGGGCCCCTCCTTAAAAATCCAGTGGGCCTCCCTGGGTCAAAAGAGGACAGAAGGCAATTAGGACTTGGGGAGAAGAGGTGGTGTACAGCACTTTCTCTCCCTTTTCTATCATGACTAATTTCTTCAAATGGGTATGCCTGGGGACAAGAACCAGGAGATGTGCACATTAGGTGGGTGCCCTCCTTCGCAAAATGCACAAAAGAGTCAGCTCATGTAGCAGATGAAAGAAGCCAAAGAGCCCAGGGGCTATGGCTCCAGACAAATGGGGAAGAAAGGAGCAGGGCAGAATCAAAACAAAACCTAAGCTCCTGGACGAAAGAGCTCCTGGCCAGACTCGAGTCCAGCAGTGACATGCTGCTTGTGGCGAACAGGAAATGCTGAGGAGAGGAGGAAATCATGCACAAGAGAGAAGTTTGGGCGCATGCACCTTTGAAGAGTGTTAGAACTTTTCACCTTGAATATACCTACCAGGAATAACAATCAGAAAGAGACCTTAGGCATGAAACAGTCAAAGACTAAACAACTCAGCACTTCGGCAGCATCCGGGAAGTGCCAGGCCCTGGACTGAATGCTTTTACTTACACAGTTCTCCTGTAATTGCCACAAAGGTTCTGGGAAACACAGCCTGTAGCTCCAGTTTACAAACAGTGGTAATTGCAGCCCACAGTCAAGCAGCAGGTACCGAGCCCAAGTTGTGTGGTACTTGTCCTGTGTCCTTTGCGTGGCTCTCTGAGCAGTGGCTTTATCTATGGAGTCCGAGGTCAAGATAGGAACACAGTCTCAGATCTGCATGCACAGTTTATCTGGGTACTCCCAGGCCTTCGCCCCTACCGAAAACTGCTCTTGTAAGTAGACAATAGAGGTTTTACTGGGCAGGCAAAGAGCATGTGGGAACGCATCCAGATGACTTTAGCCCTAGTTCCCCCAAGACTCGGGCTATTACAGCAGCGAACCCTGACTGTGAATGTACTGCAAACCGTGCTACAAGATGCACTAAAATAAACTTACTGAATCCTCACCAGAACCTCAAGAGACAGTGCTGTTATCCACACAGAATGGCCACCATGGTTTTATGATACAGTTTGTCCCCCAAAGGTTCATGTGTTGGAAGCATGGTCCCCAATGTGATGCTGGCCAGTAAGCCTAGAAATTTATTTGAATCTATTTTTAATGAAGCCATAAGGATAAGCCCTGTGGCTCATCCAAGACCACGAAATTTACATACGAAGTGACAGGGCTAGAAGCAGTACCCACATGCCTCTAACTTATAATCCAACGCTCCTTCCAATACAACTTGTAGCTCATACACTGGATTCTTGCTCTTGAGCCTTACATACATCGTGTGGCTGAGTTATGGAAGCAGCTGAGCGTTGTGGAGAGTCCAAAGAGGTGTGCAAAGTACCACGTGATGTTACTTCCGGGAAAGCCCATACGTGAAGTCAACATAGAGCACAGGAAAGAGCAGGCTTCCTCACAGCCAGTCATCTAATAATCCAGCTGACTTCATGCACATCTTATCAGAGGCATGTGTGTTTGCACACAAGAGGCACAACATGCATCTGACAGCAAGAGAGCCGGTCTCCTTCTTCCCTATTGGCTTCTGGGCTTGTGGCAGCCAAATCCTGCTCCGTGCACTGAAAATGCCTTCAAGGATTTCTTTCCATTTCATTAGCTTATCCGGTGGGTTGTCGGCAGTGAATGGAAACAAAAATCTGTTATGCATGCGATAGAGTTTATTTTAATTCTACTACTGCATCCAAGGGAAGCAGATTTGATAATAACCGTAGCTCAACAGAGGAGTAATGGAGCAAAGGCAAGTGGAGGAAGAGCAGGCGGGAGAGGCAGTGTGTTGAGTGACTGCTTGTAAGACCAGCACGGTGCTGCTGACAGTGTCTGGCTTCTTAGGGAAGGTTCGCAAGAATGGCTGGGCCTCTGGACTGTCCACCGGGTGGCCGGGTAGTTTGCCCTGACGGAAGGGGGGCCCCTGGACATACACAGAAGAAAAACAAAGAAGTGCTGGCAGGTGGGGCGGAGGTGTGAGTGGGGCTGGAGGATGCAAAAGCAGAGACAAAAGACAGCCGACAGTCAGCTGTGGGACAGGTGACAAAGGCAGCAATTTTGCAGTGAACAAAACTTTGGGGAGCTCCGAATCCTGGGGGGGCTGAAAGGCTTTGGAGAAGTGGCGGCTAAGAACCGCAGCAGCTCAGTAACCTCCAGTAGGTGGCCTGATGCTAACAAGAGCAAGGGTGCCCTAGTCCTGGAGTGAAACCGCCAGGAACCAGATGAGAGGTCAGATCAGGGGTGAAGAATATCTTCAATTACAAATGATAGGTTAATTAACATAATGCACGTGGAGGTGATGTTTAAATAAAGAAACCTAATTTAACTCTGGTAAGTGTTAAACCTGGAAAGAAAAGTATGGAGAGGTGAAAAAGGAAAGACTGGAAAAATTTTACCCTTTTCATTAATAAAAGAAGAGAGAGAGAGAGAGAGAGAGAGAGAGACATTATAAAACTGAAAAAATTTTAAAAGTATTTCAAACACAGAGACAGACATTGGGGACACCTGTCAGCTGGCCACTCTTGCCAGGCTCCGAATAAGCCACATTTCTGTTTGGACCTGCCCCTGGCCCCCCAAACAATAGGTCTATTCCCTTACGAGGCTTGGCTTAGTTTCTATTGTATAAGAACTGAAGAGCTCTCTAGTCTGCTGAAACTGCTAGAATACTAAAATTGTCTCTCACAGCCTAAATGGCATTTAAAATAAATACTATGAATTGATAAAATGACCAATTATGTTAAGTACCCCTGTCTGGTGTAATCCAAACCAAATCTTACCCTATTATCCTCAAAACTGAGAGGTGATTCTGCAGCCTCTTTGGCCTCTGAATCTCAAGCAGAATACAGACACCACACTCGACATCCAAGGAGGACCTCGAGTACTTTCACTTAATTCTTACAATTGGATTCATCCTGGAAAAAAAAAAAAAGCGTTCTATACTTTTACCCAGTGCTTTACAACCAAACAACTATCAGACCACATAAACTGGTCCCCCGTGGTTATGACTATGTCATTTTAGTTTTAACGTCATTCCAGGCTTTCACTTCCATTATTTCTCCCTAGGCCAGGGATGGCAAACCTTTTAGGGCATTCAATGTTACCAAGAGCCCGCCACAGCACGAGTGCCACAAGTTCGCGCCCACTGCCCTGGGATGTCACATGATGGGTACTCCCTGGAGTACAATTTTTCAACTTGATAATGATACAAGAGCCATATCCATCCTACACACACTGTCCTTCAAGTTTTGATCTCTTCCTAGACTAGTCACAGGAAGTACAGTCCTCCCCTGTGACACTGGACACTGGCAGCAAGCCACAGCCGCCAGCTGGCCACAGGATCGCCAGGGGAGATCCCCGAGGCCACAGTGTGCTGTGTTGCTAAGAGACGATGTGCAGCCGTCAGGTGTGTTAAATGCATTTTCAGCTTGCGATATTTCCAGCTTACTGTGGGTTTATCCGGGTACAAGCACATGGTAAGTCAAGGAGCACCCCCACTGTTCTAGAGCATAACCCGGAGTGCCTGCTCCCCATATCCGCCACAAGTCTCCAGCACTCTGCTCTCGGTGATGGCCCTTCCCCCATTCCACACACCTGCATCTGTTTCCCAAGACCTTCCTCAAGTGTCAGCTTCCCAAGAAGTGACAGCCCCTCTGCCGCCACCACCCTGGTGAAAACAAAGCTCTTTCTTCTGTACAACATGGCCCATCTGCCCATCTTTCTATCCCACATCTTTACACTCTCTGTCCCCGTGCAAGGGCACATAGGAGGCCCTTTCTTAGGTATTCCAGTCCTGTGCAGGCCTCAACTTCCATCTTTCAGTCTGTACTTCTTTAACAAATAGGATTTGATTATCTAAAAGAGAAATTCTTCCAATTTGCTGGAGGGACAAAGAAATAAAAGGATATTTGGTTATAAAGAGGAGAAAAATGAGAATATATCAAGTATACTTCTATTTGATTCTAATATAAACCATCTATTGGTGTGAATAAGCAGTTTCTTCTTTACACACCCACATCTTTATTTGCACAACTTTTGACTGTGGACATTAATAATTTCTAGATGTCCCAGTACCGACCTCCAAAGAAGCCTAACAGTGGGTCTAGAACCACAACGTGTGACTAGGAAGACACACAGTTTGAAATATTTATCATAATGAAAGTGTCTGAAGAACTTAAAACAAGTCCAACAAAATGATTACTCATCACAGGAAAAAAAAAAAATGTTCACGAGTTCTTACTTGTATTCAAATTCTCACTGAGATTTTGATTCTCCAACTAACCAAAACCAATATTTTAAAAGGACATAAACCCCATGAGCACCTGCAATTTTGTATTACTTCCATTCTTCCCCAAATAAGGCGATCTAGGAAGTTTTAAATAATTAAAAGAAAGGTCTACAACAATACCACATAATGTTAACCTGCAATCACTCAGCTTCAGAAACTTTAACAATTTTTTTTTCATACTTTTACTCTCCAGTAACAAAAAAATGATTCAGATAGTGCAGATCTTATCCAGTGTAGCCCTGAATGAATAAAAACTTTATAAGAAAAAGCTTTATGAAAACAAAATCACTTTTCTCAAAATAATCCAAACATTAATGAAATTTGTATCACTGCTGTAGTTCTAGAGGAAAAAAAAAAGAAGGTGCTAATAACTTTGGAATTCATTTCAGAAAACCCAAAGGATGATCATAATTAGTTGCCCTTCGACAATCTGAAGAGAGAGTAGAAGTAGTTTTTTTTTTTTAAATTATGTATTAATTTTTGAGAGTGGAGGAAGCTCTTTTTATTTTATTAGAAATTTAGGATAGTTTTGCTAGCTGTTACAATTAGGACCAACCAAACTTGCCTGCCTACATTTCACTTAAATGCAAAGAAGTTCTTAAGTTCCTGATTTCACGGACTTTTAAAAAGATAATATGCAATCGCATGGTCTATAAAGCAACAATAGAAAACACCTCTCACAACTGATTGAGGTACTCCAGAAATCTGAAGATAAATGACCCTTTCCGTAGCCACTTAAATATTCCACTTCTTCACACACACAACTGGCCTTCCATGTGTACTTTTTAAAGGTCAGAGGCTAAACAGCTGTAAACCAATGAAAAGGCACTAAAATCCCACATTATAAGCCAGTGCAGTTGTAAAGTGCTTGGTACAAACAAATCCATCTGCTTTTGGCAGCTGTGCCATCTTGATAGCTGTCCAATCAACAGTGGCGAAAGGGGACAGAAAACCGGAAGAGCATCGGAGGCCAGGTTATCCACAGGGCGCATCTCCAAAACAGCCATCACCCAAAATCATCTCTCAGAGTTTCTGGAATGTACCTTATGCTATTTTGAAGCATTTTTCCTCTTTAACCTTGTCCATTTCAAAAGTTCAAGCAGCGGGGATTGAATGGGTGGCATGTGCTTATGATCCCAGCTACTTTAAAGGCTAAGCTATGTTGACTGTTTGAGAACAGGAATTCAAGCCAACCTAGACAATACAGCAAGGCCCCCGACCCAATCAATGGATCAATCAATCAATCAATCAATTAATCAATTTTAACACCAAAAACAGAGGTGAAAGCCAGTTTGCATTTCTAGCAGACCATACCAGAGCCAACCTTCCAAGCACTCATGTATATCCAGAGACAGCAAGGAATCCCCTCCTTGTCAGTTCAAGTGTTGGGAATATATAAAAGGGTTTGCTTCTATCAGCCCACTGTACATTACCGTCACATACCCATTAGCAAACAATTCAAATTCCACCAAAGCCACCCAAACATTCTTGGAATATGATCACTGACAACAACCAAAAGAGCAGTTCATAGAGATCTGGTTTCAGATTCACCAATCATAGCAACCAAGCAGGAAGAAATAAAAAGAAGTGGGCATCTAGACCATCCCACAGCAGTCACACATCTCCACAAAGTAGCCATCCTCTGGTTGGCACCAAGCATAAGGGTGGGGGAGGGAGGGGTGCCAGGAAGGGAGGTTCTCCTAGACACCTACCTTGCAGAAGGGCTCCATTTCTCTTGAAGAAGGTATTGCCCGGCCAGATGGGTGGACCTGATGTGCTGAAAAAGGAGACAGACAGACATAAGGCTTGAAAACTCACTTATAAGACTTGGATGCACTCCTTGTCCCAACATCTCTCAAAATGGCCTGGAAACATCTTTCCAGTTATGCATGATTGATACTCTCTATAAATGTTAATTTTATAAACTACAGAACTTATCATATCATACACAGGCTTCCAATTTCATGCAGAAGTATCTGTGGTAATGTTCTGGTTAGCATCTTGGCACTGGTCAGACATAAGCACTGAAGTCCCCTCCATTATGCATGACTGATACTCTCTTATAAGTGTTAACTTTATAAGCTATGGAACTTATCATATCATACACAGACGTCCAATTTCATGCAGAAGTGTCCAGGGTAATGTTTTGGTTAGCATCTTGGCCCTGGTCAGACATAAGCACTGAAGTCCCCTCCATGTAAACAAAGGGCAAAGGTATATGGTTCAGTGGCATCATTGGGAACTTCCAGAATGTTTTCTAATCTGTCCATAATTTCATAAATATATGTAGTAAAGAACTCCTAGCACCCAGATTGAGTGGGTTTTCCTGTATTTCCTGATACCACCTGGCTGTTCCAAATAAATATTTGCCTTTCTTGGCATCTCTACCACCAAATTCTTTCTATACAGTTATGACCTTGATCGACTCCCTCCTGCCCGCTAGGCTCTTGTTTTGTATTCTGTTCTCAATTTCTTGGCTACAAATGTTGTACTCCATACCCCATAAAACACTTTGCAGAGAGATTATCATCCATACTCTGGTAACAGGAAAGGCAAGAAAATACTACAAAAGCACTTACACATTTAGAGATGAGTATTTTCACTGCTCTGAGACATCCAGTGGAAAACCTTACAACCAAACCAGTCTTAGTGAAATAATCTTACAGTAGAAAGTGGGTTATTCTAATCAGGGATTCGTTTCAGACTGATGTTAGAAACCACTAAGTTCAAAATGTTACCACATGCAGCCCAAGAGGCAGTATAAATTACTTCTATCAAAACAATACACGGAAAATGATACCGGTGAATGCATTAGTAGTCATACTCAGCATTAAGAAAAAAAAATTTGGTCTGAGCAATACCTGTGTGAGTGTGGTGGGCACACGCATACACGCGCACACACGCACACACACATGCACACACTTGAAGGTCCATGCACTGAATGCTTCCCTAGATGATGAAGGTCTCTGGCTATGTAGGACAGCAACACTGTTAACAAGGAAGGGAACTGCCGGAAACTGTCTGTCTGCCAAAATATCATTACCAGCAGTATGAACAGTATCACAAGTACAAGGATGGTACAGGAGTGAGCAGGAGTGGGGAGGGATGAGTAAAAGCCAAAGCAGAAAAATACCATATAAAGAAAAAAGGCCTAATGTGCTAGAAAAAACAAAAACCAGGTATATCTCGTTTTATTGTGCTTGACAGTCACTACAGGATTTTTGTTTGGTTGGTCAGTTTTGTTTTGCTTTTTGGAAAAATGAAAGGTTTTGGCAACCCTGGGTCAGGCTTGTGTGAGCACCATTTTTTCCCAACAGTTCAGGTGATTCTTTGCATTTTTTGAGGAATTATTTTAAAAGTAAGGCTGTACATTGTTTTCTTACACATACAGCTGCTGCACATTTCACAGACCTCAATATGGTGTGAATAGAAACTGGATGTGCACCGTGAAGACAAAAACTGTGTGACTCGCCTGAGTGCAATATTCACTTTACTACAGCGGTCTGGAGTCGAATCTGTACTCTCTCTGCCTAAGTTACAAACCTGAAGGTTAACGAGCCTTTTTGTTTTATGTTGTTTTGGATCCACTACATTCAAAGTAAGTGAGAACAGTGCATTGCTGTGATGGTTTCTGCGGCAGCCCAGATTCTCAGCTCTGGCAGGTGTGGCCTGTGGATGGCCAAGTGCCACAGACCTGGCCTGTGGCTCAGGGCTGCAGGACAACAGCTGCAAGCTGACTTCCTTCATCTCAGTCCATCTGAGTGTCTTTAAGGCTCAAAGTTGCTAGAAGAAAGATGTGCATTAAATGCTGAAGGTGAGCTTTTAACAGCCCCAGCATGGGCCCCGGATTGTGCCACTTTATGTTTTATAACAAAGCAGGAAACAGTGGGCGGGCTGTTGCCAACACTGAATCACCTGATTCATAAAGATATTCAAAAACTGAGGACTTCATTATAAAGGAGTTGGTGCTTCTACCGAACTCAATAATTGAGTATTACTGCAGGAGCCTGGATATCCGGCTTACTGCCAGGCAAAGCTCCTCTTTATCCTGACCTTGATTTGGCTGAATACTGAGCAGATGCCAGGGGATGGAGCAAATGTGGGGAACTGGGGTCAGATAAATCCAGTGGTTTAGATAAGGAAAATTCTCTGTGCGATAGAAATCTACCAACTGATTGCTGCAATATCCTTTTAACATGCTTAAGTCACTGATCACTAGTCTATCGCCTTTCCGCTCTGCTCCCCTCTAATCTGCGCTCTAGTGGTAGAGAGAGATTTGGACTAGTGCGCCGCTTTCTCTGGCCCGGCCGGTTGTCACTGATGACTTCATGGAGGGTCTCTGTCCATCTCAGGGGAAGCCACTTCCTCCAATGCTCACTGCAAAGTTTTGAAGCTCCTCCGCTCCAAATTCTACGGTCTTCTTTTGGACAGTCCCTCAGTAAATATTGTCTAAGTGTTCAAGATTTCAGGATTTAGAGAGCCTCTACTGAAAACCATATAAAAGACTCCAAGGAGAAAAAACAATTTTAATCCTATTTTATATGACTTCCAAGATGGAACTGATATACTTCTCTAGCTCTAACCTCCTCTGATTCTATCTGAAGAGACCAGCAAAGCCAACGGCTCTAGCAGCTGGGGCTGAGAAGGCAGCAAATTGGATGTTTTTCCCCTTCCAGCTGCAGGCATCCTAGGCTGATTGGGTTTTCCACTATAAGTTAGTTAAAAATGCTCACATGTGATATTACTTTAAAATTTGTATTAACTACAAATTTCAGAGCAGTGATAAGTGGCCAGAGTGTTTTGTAGGTGAAGCTGCAAATCACCCCTTCTAGGGCAAGTCCCAAGGAAGGAGTGTGGGAGTTGGGTGCATGGAGAGCCTGGGGAGCTCTTCAGACCCGGCCCTATTGATACAGTCCTTGGGAACAGTTGCTAACGTCCCTTAGCTTTAACTGGGCGGCTTTTAATCACCTTATAACGGTCCTCGCATTGCTTAACGCCAGGATTCCAAATGATCATTTCCCTGGCACAGCAATCAACATCTTTCCAAATGAGACCTTCCACCTTTATGGGGCGGGAACGGCAGAAAGCACCATCCAGTTCTAGATATGAAGGGACTTGAGGCTGGTTAGTCCAAGACCTGACCGGGTTCTGGAGCCAGCCCGAGGTGCACGGCTTGACCCTTTCAGTCTCTTGGTGCTAAAACCCAGAGCTGCCCTTCCCCGGGGAAGGAAGCTGTGGATGGTATTTTGTTAGGAATCTCTCTGAGGCAAAAGCTCAGGATAGAAAAGGCAATCGGCCTAGCCATATGTGAAGGCCATGTGGGTTCCTATTAGCAGAAACAATGCAACACTGGCATCACAAAGGTCTCATTTCAATAATATGCTAACAGAAGCCCATGACTTTCAGTCATAGAGACTAAACCACTCTGTGACAAAAGAAGCCAACCAACAGGGTAAGAGGGCCTCGCCTGCCAGAAAGTTGGTCCCTGCACTGGCATTTGAGAACACTGATCCAGCCGATCGCTGACTCCAGCGCTCGTCGGCAAATCCCGAGAGATGCGAGATACGGCCTGAACAGCACACTCGGCATCCGCCCGCGGCTCATGGCCTTCAGCCATCCTCTAGCCAGTCTCACCTGCATTATTTCCAGCTCCCCAGGGGACACTGCGAGCCGGCAGACACACAGCCCTAAGGTGGCTCTCGGGATCAAGATATGATCTGTCACGTGTCAGTCCACGCCCGTGAACTTTCACCATTGTGAGAGGCGGCTGGGTTAGTAAACAGCCCCCAAGAAGTTCTGGCAAGGTCCACGCATGCGTGCAAAGGTCTGTATGTTCTGCGGGGAACCAAACTGAGACTGTGCTCCTTCCAGAAGAACCCAGCTGCCAAGCATGAACTGATACACCTGAAAAACCAGAGAGGCTCAACATGGGTGCAGCCTGAAAGCGCACTCTGAAAGACGCCAGAACAAAGACATAAATCCTATCCGATTCCACCATCAGACTGATTTCCCAGGAACACAGGAGTCAAAGCAGTGGTGATGAGGAAGAATCCTATTGTTTTAACTGTGAGTTAATCATCAGGAAATAAACTGCGGTCCCACCACAACCTCACCCGGCCTCCCTGGGTGAAGGCTGCCAGCTGGTGCAGTTGGGAATGTGGCACTGGCGTAGCCGAGCATGAGACGTGCCTGGGGCGATCTCAGGAATTACAAAACAGCCCATGTCACTGGACGAGCATCACGGGGAGCTCAGGTGAAAGTCGGAGTTCGCAGGACCTTCTCTGCACTTTTAGAACCTTCGCAATAAGAAAGTCAGAGCATCTGGGCTCAGAAGGGCATCTCAGCAGCCGATTGGTCCACTCATGGGCATGGTGCAGAGGACACAGGGTCTGGATTCAGGGAAACTGTCTCTGCAAGAGGCAGCCAAAGTCGCTCAACCCGTGAAAGTCTCAGTCCTGCACCACACACTGGGGCAACAGTCTTTCGCGTGTGACAATGAGAACTGCAAACAGCCCTGTGGTTGTCTTGATTATAAGAAAACTGCAGTTCTGAGAAGTTCAGGGCCGCACTGGTGGCCACGTGGTGACATTGCTGCAGTCTGCAGCTGCTGTGGGCGCTGCTGCACCCCCCACCCCAACACCCCCAGCTCTCCTGATGTGACTCTTCTTCCCAGAACTGATGAGGTAGCCACGTGCCTCATCTTCCTCTTTTCTGTAGGGATGCTTCGAGATCTTCTAGATGCAAATGTTTCTCAGTCCAAAGACAACAGTGGGAAGAAAACAGCTTCCCAGATGCTGCCTACTCTAAAGAAGGCTAAAAAAAGATAAATCCACGTAGAAACCGATGTAGATCCATACTAGCAGCTACTAAGAGGCAGAAGAGACCAGCGGAGACCCACCAGGACTGGCCTGTGCTCAGAGTCTGATGATTAACAGGAGGGCATTACCGCAGTGACCAGATAAGCACCAACTGGGACTATGGGAACCGTAACAGACAGAGGGGCAAGATGGTTGGGGGCAAAACACCGACCACAGGAGGAAACAGACTCTCTCTGTGACACCTGAGCCAAATTTAAAAGTGGAGGCCTATCCCAATCTCCACAAGGGCAGCCTGCAGTTCGTCTTGCTGCCATTAAAACCAAGATCTTGGAAATGGGGAGGCCAAAATGACTGCGAGTATTTGACACAGGTGCCAGCTGCCCTCCTGTAAGATCTATGGTGTTGTTTTATATTTATCACTGCTCCATAATGCTCTAACCAGGCAGGCCATCTAGTGTCCCCAAATGTTTTTACTGTTTCTGTTACTGACTTCACAGAACAGCTTAACTCTGCATTATTGACATTCTGGGCTCTGTCTTGGGACACTCCCTATGCATGGTAGAATGTTCAGAAGCCTCTCGGGCCTCTACCCATTAGGAGCCACAGCACCCACTCACTAGTTACTAACTAGTTACAATCCAAAGTGTCTCATCACCATGCCGCGCGGGGGGATAAAACTCCCCAGACAAGAACCCAAGGAAACTGACTTGCAAAATTCAACCTCCCCCTGTCCAGCAGCCACCATCATGTCCTCCTGTGTAAACTAAAGGCACCACATTTCACACAAGTTCTCCAACTGTCGCTGCTGCGGCCTCTGTACCTTCTCCCTGGCCAAAGTCCCATCTCTTCTGTGCTGGAAAACTGCCCGCCTCACTACCAGCTGCCTCCACTTCTCTTCAACCTTTCCCAGGCATGACTGAGATCTTATTTTAATAACTGCCAGATATTAACGGGTGTCCACATCCTCCTTTTAGGTCCCATAACTCTGCCCTGCACCGAGAAAGCCTGAGAGCTGGAGCTGAGTGCTGAGAGCCTGGAGCCTGGCTGTCACTGGTGTCACCAAGGCCTCCCCACCGCCCAGCTAGTCAGGGGTGCTGTGTGTTGGTTGCCTCCAGATTCTGGGGCTGCCAATGCGGCAGTAAGGAGCGAGGCACTATGAAGAGGCAACCAGCCCATGAGAGGGATCAGACGCCCTTCTGATGGAGCCGGATGCAGGGAGCTCAGCCCCCTGTCCTTCTGCCACGTGAGAACACAGTGTTCCTCCTCTCCAGAAGACACAGCCATCTTGGAAGTGGAGGACAGACACTCACCAGACAACAAACCTGCCAGCAGCGCTTTGATCTTGGAATTCCCAGCCTCCGAGGCAATACAAAATAAATTTCTACTGTTTATAAATTATCAGCCGAGGATATTCTGCTGTAGCAACACAAATGGGTCTGCCCTTGATGGAATTTGGGCCTCTCTCCCCGCCCACTCCCAAAAGTGATCCACAAACACTGCGTTACTTTTACATTGTCTCAAAAATCCTCTCCACCCTCGGCCCCAAACACCCTTCTTGCCTGATCCTCTTCTCCCAGTCTTCAGTCTGTCCATTCTGAAACCGCTCTGCCCAGCAGGGGCCCCGTTACGATGCACATCCTTCACTTCACCCTCTCTTCTTTTCCACTCAGTCTCTCCCTGATGGGGTCATGGACTCCAGGCAGATCTAGGTTTTTCTGCTTCTCCTCCTCTTGCTCATAAGTCTCCACACTCTGGGATGTTGCTCCGGCTGGATCACGCCACAGCATTCAGGTACTGCCATCCTTGCTCAGTGGGGGAGCATCCTCCCCCATCTGCCCCACGTCACCCTCCCTGCAACTTTCCACAGTCCTGGAGTTACGACTGCTGTTCATGTCGGTTCCTACCACTGCCACAGACACCACAGATGCTGGGTACTGTCAACATTGGCTCACTGTTCTAGGGTGAGAAGTTCTAGATCAACATATCCACGGGGCTAGTTCCTTCTGGGGCTCTGAGGAAGAACTTTTTTTTTGAGACAGGGTCTCACTTTTGTAGTTTAGGCTGGCCCTGGGCTCAGCCTTGAATTCCCAGCAATTCTCCTGCCCCTGCCTCCTAACTGCTAGGATTACAGCCACCACGCCCGGCACTGTGGTATGTAGCTCTGATGGCTAGTGGGTGTGCTCAGCCTTGTATGTGGTTACCGGTGATCAAACCCCAGCCCTTGCCCTTGCAAGGCAGGCACTGGAACTACTGAGCTAAATCCTCAGCCCTCTCTCTTCTTGTAGTGGCTTTGCTGGCAATCTTCAGAGCCTCTTGGCTTGTAGAAGCACCGCCCTGATCTCTACCTTCATGCTCACATAACCAGCTCCCCACCATGTTTTGTGTGTCCACATTTCCTTATTATTTTAAGGACACCAGTCATACCAAATTAAGGGTCTGCCTTCTCTAGGATGACTTCACTGTGATTACATCAGCAAGGACTTTATTTCCAAATAAGGTCACAGTCTAAGGTGCTACGATTAGGAAATCAACATACAAATAGGGGCGGAGTGATGGCAGCATGGTTCAACCCAAAGTGGTATCTTTCACTGCCTCTCTTCTACAAAGTCCATTTATTCCTCAGGACACCAACATACCCATGGCCTTTCTTCCCTTTCCCCTAGCACCTACTGCAGAGCTTGGAACCTGGCTGGCATCTGTCACATGTTTGAGAGAATAAACATTTACACTTGAACTTGGCATTCCTCATAAAATAAAAGGGAAGGAAAAAAACTGACTCTGTTGTTAGGGTTTTTTTTATCATCACTTCTAACAAGCTTACGTTAAAATTATGAGTTCTCTAACACTGTCCTCACTCACTCCCCTGTCTTCTGTCACCCGTTCTTGGCAATCCTTTCTTTCTAAAGGCTTCTGTACTTTCCTTTGATCTGCCTTCCTACTGCCAAGGCCTCCCAATTTCTCTCCAAACTCTAGTCCCTCCCTCGTGGCAACACAGTCTGCCCAACACCACAGCAGCCTTTGAAAAGCCAAGGGGGTGCCAGGGATTTAGCTCAGTGGTTTCGGTGCCTGTCTTGCAAGTGCAAGGACCTGGGTTTGATCCCGGAAACCACATACAATACTGGGCGTGGAGACTCACACCCAGCAGCAATCAATACCACTTACCACAGTGCTGGGCGCCTGTAATCCCAGCACTGGGGAGGCAGAGGCAGGTGGGTTGCTGTGATGTGAGTTTGAGGCTGAGCTCAGGGCCAGCCTGAACTACAAAGCCGGTCTCAAAAAAAAAAAACAGAAAGAAAAGCCAATGGGGGCACCCCACTGGTGTAACAATTGTCCTTCCAGAGGTGGGGCCAGAGACAGGGCCAAAGGTGGGGGTGCCAAGATCACCAGAGCTCCTGTTTCAATAGCAACAGAGCACCTCATTTTTCACATGTCTTGTATACTGAGCTTTCAGGTAATTTTTCACTTGAACAGCTTGGTGTGTACAAGAGTGAAAGCTATACAGAAGGGTCAGACATTCGGCTCTGCGACCCCCTAACACTCCTATTCTTTCCCTTCCATTCCTCCTATTCCACAGTAAGCTCCTAACACAGGCCTCTAAGAGAACGCACTCTCCCTCCACACACTGTGAGGCAGGAGATTAGGGCAGGCAAAGTGTTTGGGCAAGTGTGTGTGGCCTGTTAGTCACAGAAATTCAGGACCCATGCACATAAATTCCGCACCTGGAACCAATCAGAAAGCATTACCTTTAATTCTTCTCCCAGACTGGATAAACATGTAGGTTTTTTTTTTTTTTTCCCCTTAAAAATGGAGTATTACTGTGCCATAAAGAACAATAATTTTGAGTCATTTATCCTCAAATGGCTGTACCTTGCGGACATACCCATAAGTGAAATAAATAAGGCACAGATATGTAAATACCATTATCATTTCTCTGGTATGAGAAGCTGAAGGTGTAAATGAGTTCTAAAATGTAGGACAGGTTTTGTGAAATAGGAAGAAAATGTTTAAACACAAAAGGGTGGGTAGGGGTTAGTAAAGAAGGGAGAGAAAAAACTTTTGATGGCTTAAAGCAAAAAGAAAGCTTATGTATATAGATGGGGCAGGGAGTTGTAGGGAAGACAAAGGAATGGGGGAAAATGAGAGTCATGATGTGTCATGTACTGATATAAACCCTCAAAGTTGAATATGATCATAATGTATATACAAATGTACCAATAAAATAAACAACTACAAAAAATAAACCATTCTGGATCATATTAGATCTGTTGCTGCATTTAATACCTCGAACTGTGTGTCTGGAAGGAATAAACAAGTCAATAAATATGAACACTTTATTTTGTTAAAATGTTGTGTCCTAAAACACCTTGTTCAGGCAGTAAAGTTTTTTTGTCCTTTTAAATTTAAGTTTCACGGAGCCTGCCTCAAGGAGTATTGTTTCGCCAAGTAATAAAAATCTTTTTTAATTAAAAAAAAAAATTCTCCCAGCAACTCAAGCAGGTTTTTGTTTTGTTCTGATTTTTTGTTTATTTAGTTTTTTGAGACAAGGTCTCCCTTTGTAGTTCAGACTGGCCCTGAGCTCAGCCTCAAACTCAGCAATCCTCCTGCCTCTGCCTCCCAAGTGCTGGGATTACAGGCGTGAGCCACCACGCCCGGCACTGTGGTATGTGGTACTGATTGCTGCTGGGCAATCTTTTGAAGTTTTAATAGGCCAACACTCACTCAACAGAACATGTTGTTTTTCCTCCTTTAATTAATGTAAAAGTTTACTACCATTTGCACTTATTTTGTCTAATACTTTGTTCAGGACACAAAGAACCTCTAGAAGAGTCCAGCACCTCAGAACCTGGTAACAATGTTTCTAGGCCCCATCTGTGCCCATTCTCCTTCCATCTAAAGTGTGCACATCTGGTGTTCTTCATGCTTATGTTCCATCTATTTTTCAAGAAGCAGCTCAAACCCTAGATCCCACAAAAAGGTTTTCGGGTCACTCCCAGCCTACCATCATCTTTTTCTCCTCTTTATTCTTCTAGCAATTACCATCAATACAGCTGAATTTGAAATTACTCTTATTAGGAGGTGTTTGCTTACTCTGATCCTACCTCTTTAATGCACTTTCCTCGGGAGTGTCCGTGTCTTACCTATGCTGAGAGCAGGAAGCTCGTGTAGGTAGAGACAGAAGGTTAGTCTCTTCCTAAATCAGGTCAAGTTCACCCGCCAGAGAATGGATGTCATCATTCTAATAAGTGATTCTGAAAGACGGCAGGAATGCCACTTGCATCTCTTGGACAGAATTACTACAAACACTGAGGATGCTGAAAAACAACTCAAGAGTCATAAGGAAATAAATCTCTTACAAAGGAAGAAACCTATATGGATGGTAACATCATCTTCCTCCGCTATCATCGTCCCAAATAAAAACTCAAAAATCTTTAAACATGGAAACAAAATTCTGAATGTCATCACTGATGGTAAGTAATAGGTTTGGTAATTTGAACTAACTTTTCTGTGATTTCTTGATTACTTAGGAATACATAAATAACTAGATAAGTAAGTACATGTACATTTGATAATATGAAATGTGTATCAGGCTACACTGAAGAAATTCTGCTTAAAAATATGGCCATAATTTTGGATGCATACAGCTAAGGATACATCTTAGGAACAGATGCAAAGGTGTTTATCATTATCTTTGTGCTACACAGTTTCTAATTTTACATATGAAAACCAAGGCATCATTCAGCATAAAGTACATTATTTGCATGATGTATTTGCATTTGTAAAACACCCACATTTACTTTTACTGCTTAATGGGCCCCCTTTAAATGGGCCACTCTATATAAATGGAGTACACTGGTTCGCAACTCAATGGTGCTGATAAGAAAACTACTCCTTTTAGATGCAAATGAACATACTAATCACAATTAAAATGGCAGAGTAGAGGAAAGCCGAGCAGCTGTTCTGACAGCTCCAAGACTAGGGCCAGTTTGGTTCTAGCTCAATCTCTGGAGGAGTCTGGGATTCCCCCGAAGACAACTGACTTTTCCAAAGGGGCCAGAAGAAAGGAGAAACGGCCCCCTGGACATCAAAAGCCTAAGTATGGAGGAGACGGAGACAACCTGTGGTGTTGGGGGGGGGGGGGTTGCTGCACTGAGGACAGGTGAGGGGGACATAGGATGATTAATGTCACTAGACAGCTCTAGAGACCTCTTAAAATGGTAGAGCCATGAGGGAAGACAATGTGGCAGCTCCTCAAAAAATTAAACAGGAATACTTTCTGATCTAATAGTTCCACTTGGGATATATATATATATATACTCAAAGGAAATGAAAGCAAGGACTCAAAGAAAACTTTGTACACCGCGCTCACAAGTGGAAGCAAACCAAGGGTTCTCTGTGAGTGAGCAGACAAACAACATGAAGCATACACAAATAAAGGGATATTCTTCAGCCTTAAAAAGGAAGGAGATTCTGATGCATTCTACAACGTGGATGAACCCCAGGGACATTATCCTAAGTGCAGTGAGTCAGTCATAAAAAGACAAATACTTTATGATCCCACTCATCTGATATGCCCAGAGCTATCAAATTCAGAGACAGAAGGTAAAATGGTGGTTGCTCCAGGCTGGATGGAGCAGGGAGTGGAAAGGGGTTGTTTGAATGGATACAGAAATTCAATTATGCAGGTTGAAAAAATTCTGGGGATAGAAGCAAAGCCTCTCGGCACTGGTTTGGTGAAGGTCTTGGCAATGGTGCAAAGGGTGCTAATTCAATAAGTGGAGCCTGGTAAGGACTTCAGATAATGTCTGTGTGGCTAGAGTGGCACACAGTGGCAATGCTAAAGCCTTACTCTAAACTCTCTTCAAAGGAAACTGACCAGGTGTGGTGGTGCACACCTGTCCTCACGGCACTGCAGAGGCTGAGACAGGAAGATCACTGTGAGTTTTGAGACCAGCTTGGACTATATAGCAAGACCCTGAAGAGAGAGAGAAGGAGAAAGTGGAGAGGGAGGGGGAAGAGGGAAGGCAAGGAGGGAGAAAGGAAGAGGAGAGAGGGCAAGGAAGGAAGGAAGGAAGGGAGGGAGGGAAGGTGGGAGGGAGGGATAGGAGGGAAAGCTTTGGCCAGGCACAGGGGCACAAGCCTGTTAATCTGAGCACTCTGGGAGCCGGAGGCACAGGTACAGGAGATCAGGGCACGGCAGAACTGGCTGGGGAAGCAGGCCTGCCCTGGTAATTAGGAAATCCCAGGACACATGTACAGAAGAGTTCTCAAAGCTGAGAGGAGGTTTTCCATAGGATGGCCTAAATTAATGTCAGCCTGAGGATACAAAGACAGTCCACCCTGAGGTTTTATCACTGTAATGTCCCTAGGTGGTGGCCACCCTTCCCTTGCAGGGTGCATTTGTTTTCCTGCTTTTACTTGGCCCAGACTCATTCTGCACAGCCTGTTTTTTAAATAAAACATTGCTACTGTTTGTGCTTATCTTAAGCATTTCTTTTATAAGGACAGAAAAAAAACCTCAAAACTACCTCCACAAAGAGACTCCAGCACCCCAAAATCTGGTTACCAGGGAGATCACAATATTAAACCCAGCCTGGGCAGTTTAGCAAGATCCTGCTGCAAAATAAAAATTATAAAACAGGGCAGTGCCAGGTGTGGTGGTTCACGCCTGTAATCCCAGCATGCAGGAGGATTACTGTGAGTCTGAGGCTGAGTTCAGGACCAGCCTGAACTACAAAGCGAGACCCTGTCTAAAAAACTGGAAGGAAAAAAAAAAATGGGGGGGGGCCTGGAGGTGTAGCTCAACAAGAAGGCCCTGAATTCAAACCTTAGTGCAATTCTAAAAAAGAAGAGGAAGAGGAAGAAGAAGGACCAGAAGGAGAACCACGTGTTGAGTAAAAAAGACCTTAATCCAGTGGCAGGTTCTGTACATCCTTGGACCAGCTCTGTGTAAAGAAGCTCGAAGGGCTGGTCTCACTTGTACCTTCTGCCCCTTGATGACAATGTTAGTTAGAGGCACTGACACACTGCCCATTACAGCTAATGCTAATAATGTCACCCCCTCATTATGTCCTTGAACCGGTACAACTTGCAGAGAAAGTATCTTAATAACCGACACAAAATCACTAGTACCTACTCATTTTTCAGGCTTTTAGAGACCAAGAGCTATAAATATTTAATCCATGTTTTTGACAGTCTGAATCCTATTATTTCCTATGATGTTGAAAACCAGTCACAGACAAGAAAATAACCTATTTGTGGAGAAACTGCAATTTACCTTAATTATTCATTTTCTCCCTTTGAAAACCTGTCCTATCTTAGGCCCCCCCCCATAAAATGCTGATTTTGGAAAGCTCATAACATCGGCAGAAGACATCTGTCTAAATGCTTTGTCCAGAGAACTCCATTTAGGCACCTAAACCCAAAGCTGGAGGGACCAAGCAAAAGTTTATTTTTCATGGAACATTTTTCCCCCACGGTTTGTTTATGGTTGCCTTGAAATGTTACCGAAATGATGAGTCCCGGGGAAGTTTTTTCCAGGTTGTTGGTGTCATAAAGAATTAGACAAGACAGAGAGAGTAGTGGGAATGACATTTCCTGAAAGTAGAAAACAAATCCCTTTGCTGAGTGACGTGGGCCAGTGAACAGACCAGAACAGTAGGAGAAAGGAAAGGAATCTTTTCTGTCTGGAGTTACTGGACTGCCCTTTTCCTCTTGCAAAAAAGGCATTTGAGACTCTGTCCTGCTGCCAGCTTTACACGTTCCTATGGAAGACCCACTTGGTCTGTCCCATGTGTAAATGAAAAATTCAAACTAGAACTTTTCTGATCAGCCCTACAGAGTGCTCAGTTATCACAGTCATCTTGGAACCCATGTTCAGCGCCGGTGCCCTGGGTTCCCATGACTTTTTTTTTTTAAAGGTTTTTTGAGACAGGGTCTCACTTTGTGATTCAGGCTGGCCCTGAGCTCAGCCTCCAACTCACATCACAGCAATCCTCCTGCCTCTGCCTCCTGAGTGCTGGGATTACAGGCGTGAGTCACCACGCCTGGCACTGTGGTATGTGGTACTGGTTGCGCTGGGCGTGAGTCTCCACGCCCAGTATGGCATGTGGTTACTGGGGATCGAACTGGGTCCTTGCGCTTGCAAGACAGGCGCCGGAACCACTGAGCTAACTCCCTGGCCCTGGGTTCCCATGACTTTGACAGGTTATGCCCACATTTTGACAGGCTTTTTTTCCTTTCTCTGTGTGATCTTTGGCACCTACCCACAGTCATCACTTGCCTGTGAAACTCCTATGACCCAATTTGCTCTGTGCATCCTCTCTTGTCCCATCTCATATGATGTGGCTTAGGAAAGGGCGCAAACACTAAAGTGGTTGGGAAATCCAGCACCTCAGTTCTCTAGCACCACATGGCTACAGGCGAAGCAACCTGGTGACTCTTATGCACCTGTTACCCAATTTCTTCTTTAGCAAGGTTGGACATGGTGATACACACCTATAATCCCAGCACTCGGAAAGCAGAGGCAGGAGTATCACCCTCAGTTCAAAGCCAGCCTGGGCTACAAAGTGAGTTTGAGGCCAGTCTGAACTGTACAGCAAGACCTTGTCTCAAAAAACTAAAACACACAAACAAAGAATGCTACAAAATGTCCATAATAGTATTAAATCCAAAGAGAACTTAGTTTTGGTCATATTTACATAGATATAGGGGTTATGGGTGTGGATTGGGTTTTAGAGGACGTATTGGGATATGGCAACTTGTCATATTTCTTACTGAATGTAAACAGTAATACAGTGTGTCAGAGTCTGTTGTTTTTCTTTTGCTTTACTTCGCTCTAATTTTTTTTTGACTGTTGACTGTCTTAATTTTTTTTTTTTTTTGAGACAGGGTGTCACTTTTGTAGTTCAGGCTGGCCCTGAGCTCAGCCTTGAATTTATAGCAATCTCCTGCCTCTGCCTCCCAAGTTCTGGGATTACACGCGTGAGCTACCATGCCCAGCACTGTGGTATGTGGTTCTGATTGCTGGTGGGTGAGTCACCGTGCCCAGCATTGTTGTATGTGGTTACCAAGGATCAAACTGAAGACCCTGTGCTCGCAAAGCAGGCGCCAGAACCACTGAGCTAAATCCCTGGCCCAACTGTTTTTCTTAATTGATATATGGTAATTATAGTACAGTGTAGTTTCAATCTATGTCTACAATGTGTAATGATCATAATATAGTAACTAAGGACATAACTATATCCATAACCTCACACAGTTATTATTTCTTTTTTGATGGAGTCATTCAAAATCCTCCCTACTGGCCACTTCGAAATACACAACTGTCAATTTCAGTTACTCAAAGGTGCTAGAGAACATTAGGAGTGATTCTTCTTATCTGGCTGACTCCTGGGCCTTGCTTTGAGTTTCTATGGCTTATTGAAGCTTTCAACATATTCAGCAAACGTTAGCTTCTCGAAACCTTCGGGGAAACTCTGCCATGTGTGCCCAGGCTGTTTCCTGGTGGTCAGTGTGCTCAGTTCCACATGTTCACTAACCACATTCATGACGTGCTTTACTTCTGGGATTCTTGCCAACCAGCCTCATCAATGTTACCCAGCCTGACAGCTTCTAATGGCTACGACTTCATCCTCCAAACCAACTTGCAGAGCCTAGTACCAAATCGGGTCTAAAAAGGAATCCGGGGCTAGAGATTTAGCTCAGTGGGTCTAGCGCCTGCCTCATAAAGGCAAGGTCAGAGTTTGATACCTCCTCCCCATAGCAAAAAAAAAAAAAAAGGCACCCACAGAATGTGCTAGTTTGTATCTTCCACTAACCTTCCTCTATCTATCTCTGTCCTCTTCAAATAGAACATTAAAAGAATCGTTATCACACATTTCAGGATTGTTGTCTGTGATATTTGACTGATTTGTGTCAACTTAAGTAAATAATGTCCAATGTCTCAGTATAGTTCTGGGAGTAGAAGACTCACCAGAGGGAAGATCATCACCAGAATGCTATAAAAGGGAAACCAAGAAGGATGGAATGCTTCTGACATCCAGTCTTCACTTTCACCTGGACGTTTCCTCCTGACTTCTGGTGCAGACTCTTTACCCTTCGGGCCCAGACCCTTGGGCCTCCTGACATGGATTCACAGAGGACACTATTCGGAGCTCCAGGCCTTTTCCTGGATTCTTTGGTCCTCGATGTGCAGACAGACCTTTTGCACTCTTCCACACTTAACTTTATGGGCAGCCATCATTAGCCAATCTGTAAATTCTTATATATCTGTAGATCTTGTATTATTTTGGTTTCTCTACTAAGCACTAATTAATACAATGTCTTTGCTTCCCAGAGAAGTGGCTTCATGTTCAGGGGATCTTTTATCTGCTTTAAACAGATGTCACTTCATATGGGCAGATGGATGGACTTTTTCGAGCAGGGCTCGCTTTAATTTTTATATAATCCAGGCGATTATATGCTAAAGACATTCCTGGCTTCCTGTGGGCTACACTGCTCCAAGCTCTTAAATTCCAAGCCACTACATCAAGTGCTCTAGTTTCATCTTCTGCCATCCCTCGTCTTGTTTTTGCTTAGATTTTTTGCTCTGACAATACCAACCTGTTCATGGTCCCTGGAGACAGCAAAATGCCTCTTACATTTGTCTTTACCTACTAGGTTGTCCTTGCTGAAAATTCCCCTTGCTTCCCTGCCCTCTTTGCAAACCCCTGGGTGCTCTGAAAATCCTTCTCCTGTCTTTGTCTTCCCCACTCCATGCCCAAAGCACACCCTGTCTTTCCATGTGGTAACACTTATTTATTTATGAATCAACACCATGCACAGACCAAGAATGACTGGCCTATTCAAGTCCTCAGTGGTCAGTGCAGAGAAGTTGTTCAACATGCATCTCCTAAGAAACAAGCTCTATGAAGTATAGGGAACTAGCACCACAATCTTCATTTTGCAGCTAAGCACACTCAGAAATGCCAGTTTGCCTAGAGGGTCACAATATGCTTGAAGTGGCCAATATGCTTATAAGCCCAGCTCCCATTTCCTGCTGTCTCTTGACTTTTTTCATTTACAGAAAATAAAAGAAAAACTGAAAAATGATATAAATTCTTTAAAAGTTTGGTGGACGCTCTGTACAGCTAGGTACTGTCTTGCTTTCAGATGGGACACTGAAAAGTCTGAAAATTCACTCCTATCAGTGTATCTAGTTTAACTCAGAGCTCGGGCAGCCAAGCACTACATCAACTGCTGGCTCTGCAAAGGTGCTAGGGTCCTGAATAGGGGACATGATGCCCGCCTACTTTGCAGAACAGATTTACATGCCCCTTTGTCTCCCACACAAACAGACTCAAGGGCTGCAGCAGTGCAGAAACGGTCCTTTCTCTCCACTGTTTATAGCTGAATACAGCTGTTTTCAGCTTCTTGCCGGTGATCACTCCACTAAAAATAGCTTTGATGCTGTCACATGCAGACTTGAGCAGAACCTGAAAGCAGATCCCCTTTTAGTTCTGAGTTGGTTTAACTTTAAAAGAGAGGCAGCTGTTAACATACTCTGGTGTGTTTACACCACACTGAAGTAGTTCCACGGTGGCTTGAAGCAAAAAATGCCCCTGAAAAGGACAGAGTGGGATCGCAGCCACTGCCGCCAAGAGCTCTGTCAGATGAGCTGGAGCCCTGGGAGGAGCAGAGACGATGCAAAATGTCCAGCTCTATGGGGAAACTGCTTGCAAGGACAGCTGTGGGAAAGATTCGAGAGAGACGCTACATAAGGTTTGGGACCTCCAACTACGCTTGAAGCGAGGGCAGAAGAGATGGCAAAGAAAATTACATGCAGAAAAGGACACAGGAATGTGGGGTATTTTTTGGTTTGTTTGTTTAAATCCTGCTAAAAATCTAGGAAACACAGAATGAAATATATTCAATACCTTGGTCACATTTTTGAGTTTTTTATTGGTTCAGTAGGCAACTGGACCATTCTGGATGTCTTTGAGAACTGGACTTAAGCTGAGGACAAAACAAAACGCAAGGGCGTAGAAGTTGGAGGACACCACATTTTTCAACCCAGCTCTTCCCTTTGACCTCCTATAAGATGTAGTTTGAGCAGAAGGGTTTCCTGGCTTCCTGCACAGAGTTCACAGTCCTGACATCCATGCATGACCGCCAACGATGAATGTCCTTTAGAAACAGGTAAATAGAAGAGGGCAAGCTGACCACACTGTGGGGACGAGGCTGGGACACAACGCAGTTCGTGCAAGTGAAAACAAATGCACCACCCAAGTACATCATGTTTTTCCTTCTAAATCTATGTGTCCAAAGGATGACTCATCTGGTATTTTCTTATGAAATAAGAATTTAGTTTATGAAGTTTCTCCCAGAAAACGTGCTCTGCCTCTGGCAGGGTGGAGAGGGAGGGGACAAGGGCCTGGCCTCATGCAGGATGTTTGCACTGACAAGATACCATTCTGTGTACTTAGGTTCACGGGAGACAGAAGTTTGTGATGGTCCATGGGGGACTCTGCCTGGGAACCCGGTTCCTATTCGAGACATTTATGCTATAGGTTCACATCCACATCACAACCTATAATGGAACGAAAACCTCAGGTGCTTTGTAAGGGCCCTTGAGAGAGTAACACAATCCCTCCTTATGAGGGATATCACAATCCCTCCTTATGAGCATTAGTGCCGTCGTCAACTGACAAGTAACTCAGGTACCTGAGTGTGCAGGTTCTCTGAACATGCTATAAATTTCAGCAGCACATCAAGATTCTATTAGTGTAGAAATTTATCACCTGCGTTGTAGATATTTGAACAACAGAACAGACTTTATATACTGCTGTATCTTTAACACTCATTTTTTGTTAACAAGACAAAAGAATTTACAGTTACTGCCAACAGCTTGCTGGCAGCTAACACCAGGATGAGCTGTTGCCTAGCAACAGTCAAGCATACTTCCTCCCAAATCAGGAAGAGTCCCTGCTAAATCTATACTAATTACAAAATGGGACCGATATTTAAAAGCTTTATGTTTATTAAAGGTTTTGCCAGGAGCATTCTAATAAGAATGATTCCGATTAAACAGATCTTAGCTACATGCGGTATATATCTGATTCTGGACTTGTGGTCACAGGTTTTGTAGTACAATTCAGGAAACCCCGATGCTTCTACAACTTTTTAAACATTTCCTTAAGTATTACACTAAACACAGTGTGCACTTGGGAGAAGCATGCCTTTTGCCTAATCCTCAAAGGAGAATGACGAGGAACACCTGAAAACCTAGGCTTTAATGTCCCCCAGGTATCAGCTGAGGGGTTGTTTCTAGAACCGCTCAAGAACAACGACATCCTCAGATGCTGAGGTCCCTTAGGTACCAACGACATCCTCAGATGCTGAGGTCCCTTAGGTACCATGCCACCGTATTTGAACAGAACACGCACGTCCTCTTGTAATTTACATCATCTCTAGATTACAAATAATACCCAATACGATGGAAACACTATGCATGTAATTTTGTAGATGCCAAGAAAAAGAAGCCTGTCCATGTTCACTACAGATGGGATTTGTTCTGCCCCCGGTGATTTTAGATCTGTGGTTGGTTGAATCTGAAGATGCCGAGTCCATGGGTCCAGAGGCCTAACTGCACAGTGCAAAGAAATGCAGAGGCCACGCCACCATTTTCCCCACCCTCACAGAGCTGGCTGAATGGAGAACTCTGCAGCAACTGCTCTCAAGGCTTTTTCTTTATCTGCATTTTCAATTCCCTCAACTTTGCGAGTTGCTCGGTTCTCTGGGTGGAAAATGAGTGCAGAATTCTTTCTGAGTTCCTGGGGCTGCTCTGCCTCTCCCCAGGGACATGAGGATCCTGGCAAAGTCCTGAACAAGCGAAGCCCTGAGGCCTAGAGACCCTACTTCACTCCCAAGAGGGGTGCTGGGAGCAAAAGGACCCCGCACACACTGCACACTTCAGATTGTTCATGGAAGTCTGTGCCTTTTTTAAAAACAAATCATTTTGATTACGAAAAATAAACATGCATACTGTTGGTAGGGCTGAGAAAAAACATGGAATCAATTATATTTTGTGTGTCAATATTTTGTGGACAGCCAGGGAACTCTGTTAGGTAAGTGCTGGCTCAGGTGAAAATCTGCACTCGCTCACACTGAAGTCTAAAACAAACAAAAGCCACTTTGCTTTGCGCGTCTCTATGAGACAAGGTCTCATTAAGTCACTAACTTGTCTAGACTGGGCTCAAACCTGTGAGCCTCCTGCCTCAGCCTCCCAGAACGCTGGAACTGCAGGCCTGAAATAGAGCTGGGCAGTTACTTGAATTCTCTATTTACGGAGCTAAACTTGTATTTGTGTTTATTCCTTGGAGAGGCATTTGGTGTCATATTCCACCCCGTAGTTTTTGCATGACCATGGTGAGGAGACCCGTCTTTCCCAATCCCACTGTCAACCAAAGCTTCAAATTAGTGTCATTTTTCCAGCCTTTCAGGATCATATATAAATAAATCCTACAACAATCTCCATGGATCAAAATCTAAGTCAATGCCAGACCGAAGTAACTTCTAGTCATTGAATACCAATGTAAAAATGAGAAGATCTCCACATTCTATCAGTAGTTAAGACTGTAGCACCTTCTGAGGAAGGCTGAGAGAAGAACATCAAAATGAAAACCAGGTAGGCACAGTGGAACAGTGACCCAGCTGCTGGTATGCTGAGGCAGAAGGATCCCCAGTTGGAGCTTAGCCTGGGCAGCGCAGGGAGGCTTGTCCCAAAATAATCTAATTAAAGGGCTAGAGAAGTAATATTTGTTGTCTAGAACACATGAGACCTTGGGCTTCATCCTCGTATAGAAGGAAGAAGATTTACTCTCTGATCTTGGAATATAGAATGAGTTCTCCTAAAATGAGCTTCCACCCTCTGGAACCAGCTCAGGGTGCCTACCACATTTTCTGCCAAGGCACCATTTCCTCTGGCCCCTCCAGCCGAGTCTCCTCTGAAAACAGTCATGACATTTCCAGACTGTAAGTGGGGAGAGAACCCCCAAGGCCCTAGTGAACATGCAGGTCTTCTGTCCTCAGGAAAATGTCCCTCCACAGCCTGCCAATGTATAGAACATACGCCCAAATTGATGGCCACAGCTGATGGGGATGGGGGAAAACCTGACCTAAGAGCAGCCACACGGGACACCAGTGCCCATCGTCTACTGGGCCTGCATCAAAGACAAGAGTCATTCAGAATCTGGGAGGCGGGAGACTTCTAATTCCCAGTGTTAGCGTCCTAGAGACCTTGCTGTCCTGTGCCCTGTGCATGTGTGAGAGTGTCTCCGATGGCAACAAAAGCACTGACTCTTTGCATGGTGGTGTAAATGCCCCTTGTATTCAAGAATCCAAACTTTCATACAGGTTGGAGGGTTTCCCTCTCCGTTCTCCCTCACAGGTCATTTTCCTGTTGTGTATGTGGATTGGGCTTAATGTGGTCTGCAGCTGCTTTGGATTCAGATCCAAGGTCCCTATTTCAGTGACTCTAGCAATCTTCAAGCACCGCTTCATTTTACAGATGGAAGCACAGATCGGGAGCAATTCTAGACTCATACACTGCTGCATGCACGTGGACATCAGGTCACAGAGGTGGACACAGGTCACTGCTGCTTCCATTACACAGGTGGCCTCTGATATTAGAATTAAAAACTTATTTAAGACAAGAAAAAGGAAGGAGGGTGGGATTGCACAGAAAAGTCTATGCTTTAAGTGAAGAAAAAGCAATATAAAACCGTCACCAACTGAACTAAGCTCACCATGCAAATCCCAGCTAAGCCAATCCACAGGCTGGGACAGCAATGAGCTTTAGCCATGGGGTCTGTGGTTGGCTTCCGGTATCTGGTTGTACAGTCTCACTCCCCCACAGCCTGCCATCCCCATGGTGCTGCTAAGAACCACTTTCTCATTTAATACTGCAACAACCAGCTGACCCTCCCTCCCACATTAGGAAGGATCTCACTTAGCAATGACAAGACAACCATGCTTGGCCAAGCATTAGCGATAGCTTCGGCTTCCCTGGGGTCTCCAGATGGTGCACAGTCAGTCAGACCTACCTGAAAGGGGCATGCTGACGCAAGTCACCAGAGCCCGGGTGAGCCCAGCTCTCTAAAACAGCTCTCTAGCAAAGCCTGACAGTGTGAACTCACCTCAGTGAGAAAATAAAACCCCAGTATGTCTCACCTTTCCAGTGCCAGTACAGGGGGACTTGTCATGCTCCTGGCAACCAGCACCATTCCCTCTTCCTCAGCAATGGCTCCCTCAATCCCCTGGCTCCAGGCCTTCCCCAGCAAAGGTGGGCACACCCACCTGCTCACTGTCTTCTGCTACGGTTAACAGTTTAAAAGTGCATCTTAGGCCCAAGGCAGTCAGATCCAAATTCTAGGGCAGGAGATTCTTTTCCACTGGACTTGATCCTGTAAGGATTCACACACAACTAGACGGCCATCTTGCTCCATGAGGCCAAAGTTTGCATGAGAATGAAGCCAATGCACAGGAAGAACAACACAGAGTGGAGAAACGAGGCTCTGGGCCCTTTGAGCCACGAGGTCACGTATTTGACAATTACCTGATATTGGACCTTTTCCTAGACTTTCCTGTTAGAAACAGCACCCTCATTGAACACGACATACACCATTAAAGTGCTAATAAAACTTGTGCCTCTATTTGGGACTAGATTCCCTATACAAGTCCTATACCTGGCAAACCTTTAGATGATATTTAGCTGACATGAGAAATCCTACAACTCTATACCTTTGTAAAACTAAAGTGTAGAGTTAGGGGCATAGTTCTGTGGTATAGAGCTTGCCTAGCAGGCTGGGGGCCCTGGGTTTGAGTCCCCAGCACTGCAAAAAGCAAGAGGGGGTGCACAGGAGCAAATATGTGGTAATTCAAAGTGTGGTCTTAGCTTAAGATTGGGCAGAGTATTCCATGAAAGTCTAGAAATGGAACAAATCATTGCTGGGGAACATGCGTTATGGTTTGTGTGCAGATGTGCCCCAAAGCCTCAGGTGAATGAGGTGGGACTTCCTTTTCAGAGTAGATGAATGTGGAATGTGTGATGCTGGGAGTAAGGACACGAATACTAAGCCACTCCACCTGAGTGATTTCTTTGGCCCTGCCTTGGTCCTGGTAGTGTGAATAGAAAGATGCTGGTAAATCTGTCTTCCATGTTGCTAGTCTGTGGGCCCCAGGAACTCTCTCTTATCACCTTTGCTGCCTGGTGTGTGCCATGTTGTTTTTCCTCTACGATGCCTGTTTGCCATCACAGCCTTGGAGTCCACTGTTGATGGCCTGAAATCTCTATAGACCACAAGCCAAACAGACCTCCTTCCCCTCTAACTTTGGGTATGAGCTTTTGTCTTAGCAGTGACAGAAAAGTAACAACCACAAGTGTGCTACATAAATTCACCATCCAAACCTGTGGGGGAGTTAAGACGAGCCAAACCCTCGTGCAAGAAAAACAAAAGTTGAGCAGAGGCTCTGACCAAACACCGAGCATCTAACAAGAAACATTGCTGATCGAGGATCTCAGGAAGGGTGTTTATTCACCTCAGCAAGAAGAGGAATGAAAACACACACACACACACACACGCACACACATATCTCTCTGACCCACTAATTTAGCTTCTTGGGAATAATCTTTAGATTCTACGCATAGCCAAGAATGAGCTCAGGTCCCACAATGAGACTAGCATCTTCTCACAATCCTCCTACCCGCTCCTTCCTAGCTGTGGGGAAGGTAGTTCCCCTTTTGCACCTGGAGCACGGAGCTGTACTAATACCTGGACCACAAGACTGTTGAAACTGCATCTGTGCACTCAGCAAAACACCAGGCTTAAAGACAGGAACCCAGGTGTCACTAACACCTGTGTAGGGTCCCCCACCTCGTGCTCTGTACCAGGCCTGTACCTATCCACCAGCTGCCCAGTTTGCTAACAGCTCACACAAGCTCCTCCTGAAATGCTGTGAGTTGAAAATCCCAAGAGACCCAGGAGTTCCAAGACAAATGCCAGGTGGTCCTTGTCGCCAGAAGGACAATTCTGCCCATGTGGTGGTGGTCGGACTTTAGGGATTCTTTGCCTGTCCCCTCCTCCTGAAAGCACTCCCTCAGCACAACACTTGTAACAAATTCTTCTGAGGCTTTGCTTATAGAGAATCCAGCCCAAGACCCAACAGTAATCATTTTTATTATTAGGCAAGGGAAGCGTGGTAAAGTCTAACTCTTGCCAGGTGTGGCTGTAATCCCAGCTACTTGGGAAGCTGAGGCAGGAGGATCACAATTACAAGTCTAGCCTGAACAATTTAGCAAGACTCTGTCTTAAAATTTTTATAAGGGCTGGGAATGTAGCTCAGCTCAGCGTACAGCACATGTCTAGTGTCTAGCTCGTACAGGCCCTGGGTTCGATTCACAATTCTGAAAAATTTTTTTAAATACGAAGAAAGTCTGAGTTTCCATGTATTTACTGAGGCAGGGTTATATTAAGAAATGGAAACCAAAAGCCACACATGGGGGCATTGTATACACAGTAAGAAAAGACTACTGCATATCAGTATTAATTGACAAGCGAAGGTACACGTAGTGTAATGTGGGGCATAAATGCAGACTATAAAGCAGCATTTAATAAGGGCATGGTCAAACATACTGGCAATCCCACCTTTTGGGAGGGGAGAAAGGAGGATCTCTGTGAGTTGGAGGCCAGCCTGAACTACATAGTGAAACCCTATGTGAAGAAAAAACCAAACAAACAAAGCAGCACACACAATATGATCTTGCATATAAGCAAACTCTGTGTGGACAATGAAATGTGTCTGTTCATGTTATTCTTGCCTATAGTAGGCAAAGGATGGAGGCAATCGCAGTGTCCCTCAGCAGATGAAAAGATAAACAGAATGTTGTACACAGAGGCAAAGAGTGTTAGGCATAAAAAGGAGGGAAATTCTGACACCTGTTATACAACGTGGGTGAAGCTTAGGGACAGTAGGTAAAATACACCAGTCGCAAAAGGGAAATACTATGTGATTTCCCTTATGACATAAGGTGCCTAGAATGGTCATATTCATAGCAAGTGGGTACTAGTTTTGCAAAATGAAGAGTTGTGGAGTTGTGACTGGTGTAACGCTATACATACACTTCACATTGCTGAACTGTACATTTAAAGCTGAGTGAGATAGTACATTTTATATTATATGAATTCTACAATTAAAAATAAAAATAACTTTTAAAGGGATGTTCTTAAAATGTTAACAATGTGGAATTAAGGCTTGTTTTGCTGAGTTCTTTCTGCTGCCTTATATGACCATTCTACAGGAGTGTATATTAACTTAATGACCAGAAAATAAAAGAAAGGCATTTTAATTCTGTAAAAACATAAATATATTACAAAATGAGAGATGCTTTACTACCCTAAGGCAGTTAATCTAAATCATTTAGGACTCTGAGTTTGGGGGAGTTAATCAGTAGATGGTTTTAGTAAAGGATGAATTTAAGTCAGTCAATTGTTTTTTCAACTTCATTTTATTTTTCTTCTCAGCCCCACAAAAAAGAACTTAAAAGACATCAACACTCATTGTTCTGCCCCAATTAAAATGCCTGGGTTAATTCTATAAAAATTACCAAGCAAACAAGTTTGGTTAAAAAAAAAATCTAATTTTCTCAACAAATATTTCTTAACTGCTTAATGGATGCTGAGAAGCACACCAAGTCTTGGAAACATACGGCCAGGGATTTAGTTCCTGAGGCCTGCTTTGCAAGTGTAAAGTCATGGGTTTGATCCCCGGTATCAGGGGGAAAAAAAGTCTTGGAAATATGATGATCTTGGAAATAATATGATCTTGCCAAGATGACCTTTGCTCCTGGCTCCCAAGGTTAGACTGTCACTGGGAAGACTCGATGGAGAGGGACTGGTGTGGGACTCAGCGTATACGAACATACAGGGACTCGGGCACAGTTACGGAATTGTCTTTCACGTGCAGAAGCTTCCCCATTCTCAGAACTGCGTGGGACCTCTGGGCATCAAGACAACTGGATACATTCAACTGGGACAACAGCATCAGCTCAGCCAGAAAGAGGGACAAGTTCACTTTGGCTCAGACTTCCTCGCTCTTCTCCACTTCCCTCATGAAGCCGAGTCACCTCCACAGAATATTTCCTACATTCATTTGGCGGAAGTTCTTTGACTGTGTCACCTGGGCGGGGTCAGGGTGAGGTGGGGGATACACAGACACAAAGGCATCTTGGACATCTGGAGCCTTCTGACTCCTTCTTACTCTATTGTCCAAGGCCTCTCTGATCTCAAAATCATTCCCTCCTTTCTGGTCTCTCTCCCAAGGCAACATTTTGATGAGGCAGCACAATTAGCTGCTAAATATAATCTTTAACATCAGCAAAACATCGAAAGGATATAGAACTTAAAATAAGAACATTACAACTTAGTTGAAATAGGTATCATCTAGTCCATGCAATTGCCTAGAGATTAAAGTCAACAGGCAGCCAACCCAACTAAAGAACCTAGGTGTCAAATCTCCTGGATGTGTTTCCCACTTCGCCCAACTCTCCTCCACTGCTTCGCTGACCTTAGAATGTTTCTAGAACATTGCTAGAAATGAAAAACCAGGCAGCTCCAAAACTGCTGGTGTTGTCTCAAGAATGAAAAGAAGGTATAGCCGAGCCTCAAAATAGGCTGATAACACTGCAGAGGTCTGGGATGTCATTTTGTCATAACAGTGATATCACTCAGAATTTCTCTCCACCATGAACATGAACTTTACACTGATCCAGCCACACTTTCCCAGCAGCCCCTGGGGTCTCAGGGTGCCCATCAAGCTTTGAGTCAACTCTCAAGAAGAGTGAGCGGAAGGCTCTAATGCATGGGCAGCTTTTCATACCATTCCTAACAAGAAAAACTAAGATGGCGCACTATGTCACCTTGCTTGGCTTTCTAGCAAGATCCTAGATCCATGCCACAGTGCCATAGTGGGCACACAGAACCTTCTCTGTCAGTGAGCAAGCCAAGTGGCCATGCTGTTTTTTCTAAAACTTCAGTATTCAGGTTTAATTGCAGTCTTGACACTTTACAATGAGTAAGTGGGTTTTGGAATTGCAGTTTGGACACTCGGTCTCTAAAAGGTTCTCTATCACTGCCCCAGATAAACTCCTTGCAAACTACAGTGGGAAGGAGCCACAAAACTCATGTACTCCGGTGCCCACACCCTCTGTGTCCCCTACCAATGCTGTGGCCTATGGTACATTAGCAAACATGACATGCATAGAAACTGGAAAAGTTTGTACATGTTGGGGCTTGCTTTATCTTGTGCCTGGGGAAATCCTTCTGCCACCATGTGACTAAGCCCAGAACAGGTTCCTGAAGAAGATAAGGCCCCATGGAGAGAGGTCCCAGCTGTGTCCGCCATCCCAGCCGAGGTCTACATACTTAGTGAGCCCAGCTATCACCGCAAGGTATAGCGGTGCCTCATTCAGGTTGAGCCTTGCAAGAAGGCTAAGTTGTCAACACAGGAAATGGTGACCTCAATGGGCATCTACCTAGTATTAAAACAAAGGAAAATAGTAAAAGCCATCTTGCAAGCATTATGCAAGATGGCCTCTGGGAGGTAGTGAGGAAGTCCTGGGCCACAATATCTGTCTGCATGGGGTAAACGGCCCAGTCACCTTCTTTGACTAGCAACTTACTCAAGTCAGCTCTCTCACTGACTAAATGATGCAGCCCTAGGTATCGACCCCCGACTTCTTTAGACAGGCTCTGTGCTTAGAAGGGCTGAGTGCTGGGAGCCAGTGCTGAGCTGGCATGTACTTACTTTACCACACAAGTTCCTTCCACCTCCAAGCTCCTGGAGGAAGAAGGCTGTTGTGAAATCACTATCCTGCAATTGCTCTCTTGAAAGTGCCCACCATGCATGAAGTAGCTCTGAATGTCACCTGGAAGAAAGCCAAGTTGGAGCAAGGGTAAAGTCGAAGGGTCCCGCGGGCAGAATTCACACTCATGGCTGTTTCTTAGCAGCACACCTAATCAAGAGCACACCAAGACTCCAGGCTGCCACCACCAACCACACTGTTTACACAAACAAGGTGGGCACAGTGAACCATTTGGCCCAGTTCTGCCAATGGGGAACCCTGCTAAAATCCAAGTTTGCAGATGCCAGACAAGGCAGAACCCTATAGAAAGTGGCCTTGGGCTGCTTTGCTCCTTTTGCACAGAAGGGCGAGTAGTAATTAAGCTTCATACAGGTGATGTCCTACGTCCAACACACAAGTGCTCAAATTATATACACACTAGGGTCGGGGGTTTAGCTCAGTGGTTCTGGTGCCTGCCGCAGATCGTATACTCACTACCAGTTCCTGAGTAATATTCCAACCACAAAGGTAAAGCCCACACCTCTTTCCTGCTTTCTCTCCTCTTTCCATACTTGAACAGAACACCAAAAATGAACAACAAATACAGAAGGACCAGGCAAAGTCAATAGGCTTTGGGGCTGCTGCCACATCCCTTAATGAACAGGAGCCACATGCCTGATGACTATGAAGATATTTTTCGTATTATTAGTGAGTCAACTCTGGATCTGTTGTGGAATCATACAAAATTAAAACTTTAATTAACCAAAACTCAGCTAGTCCCATCTGCAAATAAAAAGACATTTTTGGCTGGTGAATAAAAGGGAGAAGAGAAGTATTTCATTTTTTAAAGAAAGGGACAGGTTAGAAGTTCGGGTCAATGCTATTTTCAAATAAATCATTTTCCACAGCCTTCTAAGAATGGATGCATATTTTGTATCCACACTGACAAAGTAACACTGGAGGTTGAGACACAGGTCCTCCAAGGTCTCAAATTCCACTTACTATATTCCCTCTACTGTCAGAAAACAGACTCAGATTCACAAGGCATTTGTGGTGATGGAAGTTCAAACAAAAGGTTCGGTGGTAAATTGTGTAAATTATTGTCCTCAAGCTCTTGTTCTCTTGAGGTTCTATGACATAAAGATTTTCCTCCAATTGGTCCCCTCACTTAAAGATGGGACTGACCTGGTATTCTCCAAGGTGCATTTCTGGGTGTGCTATTGTCTAACTTGGCAAATCACCTCATCTCCAAGCATTGGGCAAGGAAAGACCCAAGTACCAACAGAGGAAAGACAAGTCCCTCAGGGAGCTCCTCATCATACTTAGGGGAACGGACAACATCTTACCCCAATGTAGGCAAAAAGCCACTTCAATAAAAACTTCAGATAAAGCGGGGATGCTAATGGTGTGAGAAAGGAGATGCTAACTGAGATTTAGGGTTACGAGGCTCCTGGGCTGAGAGCCCAGTGAAATAAACCTCTGGATGGAACCAAAGTGGGAAAGACATTGGAGCACTAGGAGAATCACTGTGAGAGCCATAAAACCAGCATGGATGGCAGAGAGCTTGCTGGCTTGACTCTGAGCTTGCCTCAGCTAAATGCATAGGGTCTTTAAGGTCTTCCATGTGCAGAGCTGGGGTCAGGGTATGGACCTTCTCTTCAGGATTCAAATTAAAGAAATTTCTTGGCCACAGAACCCATTGACTTTCTAGACTTTGGCCGGAAGACACACCAGCCAAATGTGATGCGGTCTTTGTGTCCTCTTAACAGATGTTGCATTTAAGTTTGTTTAGTATTCCATGAGCTTCTTTCTGTTTCCATCTTTAAAAAAAAAAAAAAAAGCCCAGAAAATACAACTACAAATTAACGTATTTTTAAGTATCTGCAGAGCCCCAGGACATCGATCTATACTCCAGGCCTTCAGCTGGATTGTTTCACTGCTTGGAAGAAAATCGGCAAATTATTTGCTGAACAAAAGCTGGGATCTTTTGCATTTTATAATCTCATTTCAAATCCTTTTACCCATTCCCAACTCTTTTGGCCCCGATACTGCAATCCTCTTTGGGTAATCTGAGGTCCAGCGGGTGCCAGGCCTCTGCCGCCTTTGCTTTCCCTCCTGCTCTCTGGAATTGTTCACTGCTGGGAGGGGGCAGTGTGCCAGGGTTCAGGGCCCCATAATGGCTCTGTTCTTTCGGGGCAAATGTTAATAATTAGCAGGAAGCATTTTGCCTTTAAATCTCACAGCTTGAATAGTAAGATCTTGTAGTGCCAGAGAAACACTTAATTCTAGAGAAGTCAGACTTGCTTCCAACACATTCTAATGTGTGTAGATCTACACACAACAGTAAGGAGCTTCATTCATCCCTAGGGAAGGGGTCCGTGAACACCGTCTCTGTGCCAGGGCCTCAGTCTGCAGTGCGGGCGAGGGAGGACGAGTGAAGGGATCCTATCCTCACTCAACTTGAAGTCTGCTGAGGAAGGGACGGGTGTGAAAAAATGCAAACTCCTGCAAGGAATGGTCAGGGCCAGACGTGCTCCGGAAGCTCGCTCGCCTGCTGAGGACCCCAGAGACAGCAAGCGCTTCATCCATTCCGTAGAAATTTTTCAATCCCCAGAGTTGTGATGGGCGGAGCACAGTTCTAGACCCCAAAAGGAACAGTAACAGGATGAAGTGAAGGATACAGTGGGTTACAAAACACTAATCCAGCTTTCAAGGCATTGACGTAAACCTCTAATTTTCACATGGCAATAAAAGTAAGGGGAAAAAAATGAAGAGAGGCCCCAGAAGTGCAGAATAACAACGGGGCAGCAGGTTCTCTTCTGGACGGAGGAACCAGAGCAACCAACCACAGCAGCCAGCACTGTGAGCATCTGAAACAGAGGAAAGGCTGTGGAGGGCCGGGGTGAAAGAAGTACTGACACTGAAGCTGTTTTGGAGACTTTGCACAAGAGCCAAGAATGCTAGAAAGGTGTCTCTGCGCCTCCCCTTCCTCGTGGTCCCCACAGTGTCTCCTCAGTGTGGCCTAACAAGGTTCAAAATCGGCTTAGACCCCGGGAGACAAGAGCTGGGCTAAGTCTTCGCTGCACGGTGTCTCCGAGACACTCTCCTGAGAAGAATCTCCACAGACATGCTCAGGCTGAGTCAAAGTCCCAGGTTTGGCCAACAGCAAATCACCTAGGAGACATCCATTTTAGCAAAAAAAAAAAGACTAGCCAACAAATATCAAAAAAAATCTACAGACTCTTCTGCTGTTGATTTTGACAAGTTAAATTAGCACCATTACACAACAGAAATTATTAATACTTTCAGGAGAAGGGGGGACATTTCTCTAATTCCACTTACAGAGAAAACACTATGCATACTTTTGAAATATTTATCACTAGCCAAAGTGCTTGGGAGCATTAAGAGGACCACAATGTGAATGTGATTCAGTGGGAAACATCGAGAGAGGAGAGAGTGTGCGTGTGTGTGTGCGTGTGCGTGTGTGTGTGTGTGTGTGTGTGTGTGTGTCTCCATACCCACAGCTTCCCCAGTTGAAGGCGAAAGTGGAGGGAAACACAGGGCTACCTGTGTGAGATGAAGGAAAAATTAAGGGCAGAGCAAACTTCTAGGGGGAGAACATGCAAATGTGAGATTAAGGAGGTTTATGGGATGGAATAAACAAGACTGCTTAATCCTGAGATAAAAGCTCCACTTGTAACTTTGATCAGAGATCTCCTAACCTTGGGGATACACACAGACCTACACGCATGCGTCCCCAGGAACCAAAGTCATTAGGATTGGCTGAGAAGACAGGAAGACACTACGACCCCTCCATCCTGCCAACCACCACAATGGCACACAAGTCTATGAAGAAAACCGCACAGCCTGAACACAACCCCATGGTTTTTCCTCTCGGGTTTAGGAACCACCTGGGATCTTAGCAAAAGGCAGACTCAGGCCCAGGAGGTCTCGGGAGAGACCTACATGCTACTATTTCTCCCAAGCTCCCAGGAAGTCACCAAGAATGGGGTGTACCCTCACAGGCGCACTGGACTTCAGTCAAAAGTAATTAATTTTGTGATAGAAAATTGATCTCTCTTGTTCTCCTAATGCAAGTTCTGTCGAGAGAGTAAACAAACAGCGCTGCAATAATTAATTGAAAAGAAAGAGTCTAATTAAATTTTTATATTAGTGTACATAATGGCCAGAAATAGTAAACATTGCTTTAAAAAAAAAAGGACTCAGCTGTAAAACAGCTACAAGCTCCATGGCTCCGCAGATAACCAGCAACCGCTATCACTCTCTAGTGCAAACATACCGCTTTTTCTAAGCCACAGCAAATGGCATGAAGAAGGAAGGCTGGAGAACCAGGAAATATTTAACCACTTACAATTTGGTCGAACTCAACCACTATTTATTGAGTGTCTCCCGGCGCCTGACACCGAGATCCATCCATTCATTCCCCCAGCATTTACCGGGTATCTACAACACAGTCACACTCAGTCACGCACACACACAGCCTGAGCAAGGCCACAGGATCTTTCCAGGTGGCTCAGTGCAATCTCCAGTGCTAGAAAACGATGACAATCTTGTAAGAGGGACGGTACAGGTACACACAGGACCACAGTGGAAGCCCACATATGATGGGAGCATTCAGATGGTCCCGGGAGTTTATTCGGATATACAGCAAGAGATCTCATGGACTCCCAAAGAAGTTGCTATTTACTAAAAGAAAAACCTGAAATATTGATAAGCATGCTACGTCATCTTGAAGATAGAGAAAAGAATGCTCCGAGTATTTCTTTCCCAATGCAGCAGTACATGATATGCTTAATAACTACAGATCTTATTTCTGCCCGCCGAGTGGCCTATGCCATGAGCTTCTTTTTGGAGCTGTGAGTCCTGGAAAGCTAAGGATCTAGACCTGGAAGTTATGGGGTCCAATTTTCCTCTGTACTGGATGTACCTATTGCTGGGAGCAGAAGGAATGCAGAACTCTGACCTAATGGATTTTTACAATCCCACAGCTAGTGAGAAAGGCCCACAGGAGCACACCCCAAAAAACCCCATGGCAAGAAGGCCTCTGAAGTTGATAGGACTGTTACAAATAATATCTTCCGATGGGCCTTCAAGGCAGGAGTGGTTTCTGTCCTTCTGACAACTAGCTTATCCCTCAGATATGTCTCCAAGCACCACTAGCCTTGCCATGTTTCTGGCCAACTCTAGTTCCTCACAGGCACAAGAAATAGGGACGCTATCTTTAAACCTTACCATAAATCTTCCTCTAGAAGACTGACAAAAAATCAGGCTGCTAGTCCTCAACCTCCTAAACCTAGAGGCCAGAAAAGACCTTAGGGAGGATCTGGTCTGACCTTATCACTTTTTAAAAGCCAAGAGTTATGTATGGTTTGTGTCTAGATGGCCCCTAAAGCCTCACGGGGTCATAGGTGGGACTTTCGAGAGGTAGATGGATCTAGAGTGTGATGCTGGGATTAAGTGTGTGATGCTGAGAGCAGGGTGTGCAAGTACTACATCAGCTACTGAACCAGTGATATTTGTTCAGCATAGTTTGGGTGTTGATAATGCAAAGGTCCACTCAGGGTGTGTCTCTTACCTGCCACAGGGGGACAGAAAGAGGGCTGAGGTCTTCCTCGCTGCCCCTTCACCACTTCACCACTCCATGACCTGGCTGCCTTACTGCCTTCTGTCAGCCATGAACTGATTCTCCTCCGCCATGCCACCCTGCCTCGGAGCCAGCCAACTATGGACTGAAACCTCTGCCAACTGTGAGCCAAATAAACCTTTCCTCCTTTAACTTGGGGTGCCGGGCATTTTGTCTCAGCAATGAGAAATGTTATCAAGACACCAAGGAAGTGAGATCCACTAAAATGAAGTGACTGGCGTTACCTGAGTTACCAAGCGGGGACAGTGTCGACCTCAAAGACCTAGCTTGCAGATCCCAGCACAGTACTCCAGACCACAGACCGACCCTTCCTAAATGTCAACACTGCCCTTTGGGTCTTCTATTGTCTTCAGTTTATCTCTAAGTTTATCTGTTTTATCTGTTTATCTGTTTTTCTAGCTGGAGGACACACAAACTTTGGCAGTATGCTATGAAAGACGGTATAGTCATTGAGGTATTCCCAATAACCTGCAGCAGGCATGGCTCACCACACCTCCAGGAATACTGAATGAAGGGACAAAGATGCTACAGCTAGCCAAGCCTGGAAAGGAAGGGGACATGCAGCTTTGTGAAGGTGGCACCTATCTCTGGAGTAAGTAATTAAACCAGAAAGAATTCTATGATCCCATCAAGATGCTACATACCTCATGGCACGAGATGACAACCACAGGTGACTGTCCACCTCAGGGCCAGACATTTAATAAGATGAAGGACAGGGGGTACCATTTCCTTTAGATAAAGGAAAAGTGAGATACCAAGAAAGGAATTAAATAACCTGCCCACATCATGCAGCCAAATGACTGATACAAGCAGAAAGAATAGGTAGTATTCATGTTACTACTTAGCTTCTCTACCCACTTGCCTATTCCTGCTTTGCTTAGAATTACAAAGAACAGGGCTGGGGATTTAGCTCAGTGGTTCCGGCACCTGTCTTGCAAGCACCAGGGCCCAGGTTCAATCCCCCGGTAACCACGTACCATACTGGGCATGGAAACTCCCACTCAGCAGCAACCAGTACCACATACCACAGTGCCGGGCGTGGTGGATCACGCCTGTCATCCCAGCACTCAGGAGGCAGAGGCAGGAGGATTGCTGTGATGTGAGTTGGAGGCTGAGCTCAGGGCCAGCCTGAACCACAAAGCAAGACCCTGTCTCAAAAAAAAGAAGAATTACAAAGAACACACCACATCATGCAAGGGAAACAGCAACAAAGAACAAATAAGAGGCTATGGACCTCTCCACAATGCAATTCTCCAGGGGACCGACTCTAGCAGAAATTATGTTGCCTAAGACACAACTAAAGATCCACCCTGGAACAAGTCTACACAGGGGTAATGGATTCATTTTGACAGCAATGCCAGGCATTAGCTCCTTCCAATTTATGAGACTTTATTTGTTCTTTAAAATTTTGAGTTGTGTGCTAATAAAGCAGGAATCAAGCAAACAAAAAACACAAGACGTTCTCATTTATTGCTTCTAGCGTAATAGCCAACAAAGTCCTCGGCACACATAACTCAGAGTACAGCTGAAGAAGTGTACAGCTGGCCTGTGATCCTCAGTCAAGGAGACTTTGTGTACAGACATTCTGATCCTCACTACAACATGCGAGGTACAACCGGCAACTGCGAGCCGGGCCGAAGATGTTTCAAAACGTCCTACAATATACAGGACAACAAACAATTCTGTGGCCCGAATGCCAACAGCAGCAGTGAAAGCACTAAAACTTAGCATAAGATTATGCTAAGAATGTCAAGGTCAACAGCATGAAGCATTGGCCCAATTCAGGAAGATTCTACCAGGCATGCTGCTTCCTTCGCATACGGGGCAAATTTCGGAGTAATATAAAAATTAACTATTTCTGAAGCTCTTGCTTAGCTGCCAGTAAACCCAGTTAAATATTTTCACCCGTCACAATAGAAGCATATTTCTTTTAATGTGGATGCAGAGCCCCCAGGAACACTGTCTGGGAGGCTGAAGCTGGGACGTGTGTGTCAATAGCAGAAGCACACAGTGCCCGCCTGGCAGTGAGAACTCAAAGTCCTCAGTGGAGCCAGTGGGTGACTCCCGTCTGCCACAAGTTTTACAGGCAAAAATTGCCTCACTTCGGGCATTTAAGGATCTCTGAGCTCCTGGGAAGACACACACACCCAGGCCACTCTCCAGCCAGTCTGGCTCTCATTTCCTGCTCCCCTAATTCCTGTGTTTCTCATGTCCAAATACCTGAAGCAAGAACAGAGAACAGAGACAAGCGCGAATCGCTACAACTGACTGGGACCATAGCACGCCTCTTCTGCAGAGCCTGAAGGTCCCTGAAGGAAGGGGAAGAGGGAAGATAGAAAAGGCTACTTGTGTGTGTGTGGGGGGGGGGGGGGTGTTAAAAAACCAGCTGAGGAATGGGATGCGATCAGGAGCAAAGCCAGGAAATAGGTTCTGCCTGGCCTTCTGGCCTTTGGGAAGCAAATGGTTTATTTACCCAAATGCTGCTCTTGGAAATCGGAGCTATTAACACGTGAAAGGTCATTTGCTAAGCTTTGACTCGCTGCTAAAAAACACATCCCCTCTGGAAAAGCTAGCAGGGGTCACCCGCCTGGGCTTCTGCAATCGAGACCCAACATGTCTACTCTACTCCAGAGACTCCCAGGGCCAGCGGTCTGTCTCGTAGGTCCCCCAATCCTTGTGCCTGGCTCCAAACGGATTAAGAAGTGAAGGGCTGAATGGATGTCAAACTATGAAGCCAGGTCTGTTCAAAAGATATGCTATGTTGTTCTTTTCACTATTCTTCTTCTAGGATGTGTGATAAAATTGCCATTTTAACTGTTTGGTTTTTTGTTTTGTTTTGTTTTTGAGATAGGGTCTCGCGCTGTAGTTCAGGCAGGTCCTGAGCTCACCACATAGCCCAGGTGAGCCTTGAACTCACAGCAATGCTCCTGCCTCTGCCTCCCAAGTGCTGGGATTATAGGCATGAGCCACCACACCCAGTGCTGTGGTATGTGGTACTGAATGCTGGTGTGGTTGAGTCTCCACACCTGGCATTGCTGAATATGGTTATCGGGGATCAAACCAGGAACCTTGCTCTTACAAGGCAGGCCGTGACACCATTTTAACTTTTTTTTTTAATGCATAGTACAGCATTTAGTTCAATCCTATGGTTGTGCAATAATCACCACTAGTTCCAGAACTATTTCATCATTCTGAACAGAAACTCTGTGTCCATTAATACCAAGTCTTCAGCCTTATGCATTCCTCGCCTCTAGGAATCTCTAATTTACTTTCTGACTCTATGAATCTGGCTGTTCTAGGAACTTTGTGTGAGTGGAATCATACGATCATTGTCCTTTTATGCGCTGTTTATTTTACTTGGCATAATGTCCTCGACGCTCATCCATTTGGTAGCACATGTCAGAACTTCAGTCCTTCTTAAGGCTGAATAATATTCCTTTGTCCGTTTTTGTTTATGCATTCATCTGTGGGTGGCCACTTGGGTTTCTCCCAGTATTATTTTGTAACAGGGTGGTCTGTGCATTTAGCAGAGTACTGGGGTGGGAAAGGATGGTGGAGAGTGGACTCAAATTCTGTCATCAACCCCCCTACCCCAGACCCTACACTCTACATTAGTCTCACTGTTTTCACTTCCAAAGAGGAAGTAAATTAGACCAGTGTTCTCCAAAAACATCTTAGCCATCATCATCTATGGTAAGAAATGGATGCTTCGTTTTGACTGACCACATAAGCACACATCTGTAACTGAGACTTGAGTTTCGCAAAATGCCACTTGTTCTCCTACTCTGTAGTCACTGGTATTTTGTGTTCTACTCTACTATTCTTCTTTTGAAAAAAGAAAAAAAAGATGGTTTCAACCCCTAAATTGATCTTACCATCATCCATCAGTGAGTGGAAAATGGAAAGTAATAGTGGAGACACTCCTACTTTAGCTTAAATTTTCTAAACTGTTGTCCTTTGGAATATGGGGAGAATGTGCCCCAAGTTTTTACAAATCTATATAATAAAGAGGAGGAAACACTTGCATTTGCTTACTACAAAAAAGAAGTTGTAAACAGTAGCGTTTCTAAAACTTACTGACCATGGAAAACTTCATGTGTACCAAAAAATAAGGTCTGCACCAGGCACGGTCTCTCCTGCCCTTGTAATCTTAGCAGTCTAGGGGGCTGAGGCAAGAAGATCACAATTCACACAGAACCTGGGCACTTAACGAGACCCCATCTCAAAATAAAAAAATAAAAAGGTCTGGGGATGTAGCTCAGTGAGAAGGCCCTGAGTTCTTTCTCCAGTACCACTGGCAAAAGAAAAAGTTAATGAGTGTGGTCAAGGACATAAAGAAATGGGAATCTACATACACTGTTATTGGGAATGCAAATTAGTACAGCCACTATGGAAGTTCCTTCAAACTTTAAAATAGAATGGCCATACATGCCTACCTCAGAGAAGTGTCTACACACCAGTGGTCAGTGCAGCGATGACAATATAATATTCACAATACCCAAGATCTGGAAACAATCTAAATGTCCATCACAGATGAATGAATACAGAAAACGTGGGGTTCACACAAAAGATATAATTCACCCTTTAAAAAGGAAGGAAGTCCTGTCATTTGCAATAACATGGCTAAACCAGGAGGACATATGCTAAATGAAATTAGCCAAGCAAACGACAAATCCTGCATAGTATCCCAACTTTAAGGGGGACTGCTGTACGTTCAAGGCCAACCTGGGCTACATAGTTGAGTTCAAGGCCATCCTGAAATACATATTGAGATCCTGTCTCAAAAAACAAAACAATTACATGGTATCACTTGTACGTGGAATCTACTAATACTGAACTCAGAGAGAAAAGAGAATACATTGGTGGTGACTAAGGGCTGAAGGGTAAGGGAAGAAATTGGTCAAAGGGTAGAAACTTGTAGTTTCAGACGAGATCAGATGCAGTCAGGGTGGTATGGCTGTAGACTAAACTTGCTGTTTCAAATAAGTTTTAGAGACATAACATACAGCATAGTAATTGTATCTAATAATAATGTAATTATTGAAATTTGCTAATACAAAGTAGTCCTTGAGTGTGACTGCCACATGGGCATAGACATAAATTTACACGCGCACAAAAAAATTGACACAATGTAAGACGATAGATATGTTAATTAGCTTGACTAGGGTAATTACTTCACGGTGTATACATGTATCATGATGTCATGTTGGACACCTTAAGTATATACGATTAGTATCAGTCAATTATACTTCAACAAAGCTGGAGAGGTGAGAAAATAAACAAATTTACTTCCAAGACTAACTGCAAAACAGCCGAATGGCCTAGCACATTAATTCCAGTTGATTCTCACAAGTTGATCATTCTTATATCTGCTTAGATTATTGAAAACTTTCTTGAGCCCTGTGTTTTGCCATCCAAATAACTGATTCAGCTTAACATACAAAAAACCAAAATGGTCAGCAGAGCTTATCATTTCCTACAAGCCAAGTCTTGCCTTAGCAAATACATAATTTAACAGCACTAGTGATACTACTTAAAGCTTAATTTTTATACTTCTGAATCAATCAAAATCATCCAGCTAGTTTGGGAAGGATCTTCACTGCTTATTCCTTAACAAGGTAAAATTAATTCTGTCTTTAACCCATTTTTTAAATTTCAATGCCATATGAAGGATGCTAATTGCATTAATTTACTTTTATTTCACAAATGTTTATGGAGTTTGTACAAGGTTGAGGATTCAACTCAATGTTAGGTATGTTTTGTATAAAGAATATTATGAAACCATATCTATTTAACCACAAGGATTTAAAAGAAAGCAAACTTAAACCATGGTTTAATCTTTCCCACTGCAGATATTTTTTTAAATTACATAAATGATTGGGTGGTTGAAGTATGAACATTTATTCCCAAGGATGACTGCATATTTAAGATGAAAAAGAAAAAGAAAATTCTAATTCTAACAGTGGAATTCATGGCCAAAAAGGCTCATTTATACTGCTAACTTTGACTTTTCTTTTTCCTTACATGAACAGTCAGGATGAATAATCCCCAAATCATAAAACTGAAATCACTAGTTGGAGAAAATTCTGAGTGATTCTCCCTGACATCATATTTATTTTGGTTTTGTCTAAAATAGAAGTGATCCTTTTACACACACATGCACGCGCACGCACGCATGCACGCACACATCATTAGTTCCTCCCTTCCCTGTTTCACAGTCCTTAATAGTGCCTTCATCCACCCCCCCCCACCTCCTCCAGTTGTCTTGGTCCCATAGTCTCCATCCCCACCTTCAGATCTTCCTCTCTGATGGCTGAATCTCTCACTGCCCCTCTTCTACTCTCTTGAAGCTATAAAACCTAAATTGCCTTTTGCAAAAGTACCAGGTCATTCCTCCTTCCAAAAGAGCTCCACAGGAGTGATTAAACACAAAGTGACAAATCAGCGTGGGGAGCACTCAAGTTCTGCGGAGAGCCCCGCCCCCAAGCCATTGCTAAGCAAGTGACTACCTGTCTTGGTCCAAATTCTCTCAAATAAGAAATAACAATAAAATCTATCTCATCAAAATTTTGGGAAGAATTGGGAGAGACTGCATCTGTGGTATCTGTTATACCAAGCACAGCACATAGTATAGCTGCTGGATAAATGCTTAGCTGTCCACTTTCCATCCCTAAACCAGAACTGTGTAGGGTCCAAAGCACAGGGGATGAAATAAATTTAAAACTCTTAACAATCCTACAGTGCTAAAGAGCTTACTTTCATAGTTCATGTCTTAGAAGCCTAGAGTATTGGGTGGAAATAGATTTTTGTCTTACTCAACATCAAAGAGTGGTATTAGAGAAATTCGGTTGGTTTTCCTATAACTTTGGCTTCCACAACCTTGATGACAGAACATGTCACGTCTGAGAGATGAGGGCTAGAGGGGGTGGTATCGGAAAGAGAGAACTTCAAAGGGCCTTAATAAGAATAAAATTCCATCAGCGTTACCATATGTCCAATCCTTCCCTTCTCAAGAACACTCCATTAACCGGTGAGGCTTGTTCTGCTCGAGCCCAGGGGTCCTGCGGTAGCCAGACAGGACGAGTGGCCAGAACACCTGCAGCAGAATCCCTGGCACCACGTGGTGCCTTCTGAACACAGATCTGAAAGGACAAAGACTAAAAATCTTCCTCTGTTAGCAGGTAGGGAAGGGTAACATTTGGGGGACTTTCTTCCAAACGGATGAAAGGACAACAGCAAGATTCCCTGGGAGAGAAAAGTAAGACTGGGAGCAGGGAGGAGCTGCCTTTGTTCTCATCAAAGAAAAGAATGGAGGGGGGAAAAAAAACTAATGAGTTGCTGCCAAAAGATTTAAGCGCAGATTATGTATCTGGTAGAGAGTGCGCACAATTGACTGTTTGGCCGGCCTGCAGTGAAAACTTTTCCCATTACAATCAGGGGAGGGGAGCCCGGCCCTTACCTTTCAAGTGCCTGTTCCACAGCCACAGAGGAGCCCAGGGAGGTTTCTTTACAAAGGAATAAAGAAGGAGACAAAGCTGGAGCTACTCTTGGCTGCAGCACCCCCCAGCACATTTGCATTTTCTATGGCAGCTGCAAAATGTTTAGTCCTCTGACAATATTTGGTGCATAGAGTCAACAGCCTGGAATTTAAAACCTTTCCAGCCCAGGGCAAGCTGATGGGTCTCTTAGGCTTCAACAATGACCTGGTTCCAACAGCAAGGCTTCCAGCACACCTGGGGACGCATCAGGCCCCTGGCAGACAGATGGAGAAGGAGAAAGAGGCCAGAAACACCAACCTTGCCAAATGGCTAAATGTTCTTCTGGGGAAAGGGACCTGGGGTCACGCTTCTCCCTCCCCTCTAAGTAACCTTGGCACTGGGGCTGGAAGGAGAGAGGTCACCAGCTCCTCAGCAACTGGAAGAAAATATTCCATGCTCTCCTTCCAAACTGTGCCAGGTGTTCTTGGAAAGGTCATGCCTAAATGTCCCCTGAAGAAGGCCTGTGTACAAAATTCTGCTTACAAGTCCAGGGAAAGACAGAGGGAGCTTCCAAAGGGGCCAGGTGCTCAGAGAAATGAAATGGATCTATGTAGGGGAGACAGACCGCAACATATCGAAAGATCCTTTACAGTCCTAAACTGTGTATACAAGGACCAAACTTATAGGCAGCATACACAAATACAAGACCATTCACACATCAAGATGATAAGAAAAATCAAATTCACTGATTTTCTACAGGGCATGCACAAGCACTTGATAGGTCATGTTATTTAATTTAATCTCTTACTATGGTATTCTTTCTTTTACTAGTATATGTTTGCGGGTATAATGATTACACCCATCACAGGGAGTAATATACATATATAAGGCATCTTACTTCTCTTCCTCACCTCTGCCCCCAAATGCCACCAACTCATCTATTCCATGACAAAATAGAAATGACAAAACGGATGCGGGCCGGGGATTTAGCTCAATGGTTCCGGCGCCTGTCATGCAAGCGCAAGGACCTGGGTTCGATCCCCCATAACCACATACCTATACTGGGTGTGGAGACTCACGCCCAGCAGCAACCAGTACCACAGACCACAGTGTCAGGCGTGGTGGCTCACGCCTGTAATCCCAGCACTCGGGAGGCAGAGGCAGGAGGATTGCTGATGTGATTTAAATCTGAGCTCAGGGCCAGCCTGAACCACAAAGTGAGACCCTGTCTCAAAAAACTTAAAAAAAAACCAAAACAAACAAACAAACAAACAAAAAAAACGGATGCTCAGAGAGTTCAAGTAATTTGGTCAAGGCCTCCCAGCAAGGGAGAGAGAGGCCAGGTAAGGTTTTAGGCTGTCTCACTCTGGGACTTGCTCTGGATCTCATGTGAAAGAGATGGGGTGGGGTGGGGGACTGGGACCATTTGTCCAGACCAGAGCAGTGTGCAGTTCTCAGTCCGTCCAGTCATGGCCAGGGAGAGGAAGGATCTTCCAAGGCTGTGAGACTCCCTGGAGACAGGCTTGGGAGACTCGTGTTTTGACCCCTGGTCCATGCTTTGATAGCCTGATATCTTTAGATCGTCTTCATTTTTCCGCTTCCTGCTATTTCCCAACTGGCCTCTCCCCCAGAGGATGTGATGTCTGCTGGGTCCCACTCAGGCTGGCTCCACAGCAGGCACAGGGCGGGGTTTTGGAGCCCAGATACACCACTGAGCAGGCAAGGCCAGAACAGCCAGTGCTCCAGTGTGTGACTCGGCAGCTGCGAAGTCTGAGGAAGGGGCAAATCTCTCTGTGTGTGCCTCAGTTTCCCTACAAGTAGAAAAGAAGATGGTGAATACTTTCTGGCTCAGAAGAAAACTAAGAAACCCTGCTCTTGCTATAGTTAAAAAAGAAAAATTCCTTTTACCCAGAAACCCCATAGTTGGAGAGAAAAAGGAAGAGGGAAGAAGAAAGAAGGGGGAGGAGAAGAGAAAAGAAAAAGAAAGCAGAAGATGGGAGAGGGGGCAGAAAAAGCTAAAAGTTCAGTTCAGGTTTTCCCTTGTTTTGTTCCCAGTCATCTTCCATTTTATTCTTGGCAAATGTGGTGTGTGCTGTGGGGTGGGGAGACTAAGTTTCCCTGAGAGCCACAGGTGGAATTAGCAGCTGGCAGACAGACTTCCAGCAAAACTTTCCATCTAAGAGTAAACACACAACCTACATGTTTCTACTTGGACTATTGTGATTAAGCAACTTGATCTCTAAAGATAAGGGTTAGGTTTCTTTTCGTTGTTTGTGTTTTTATAAACGTGTCACGGCGTATGGATGTTTTCTCCAGATGACTTCAAAATCTGCAAAAGTTAGCGATGGCTGTGGAATTTTTATGTGGTAGTTCTCACACCCTTTCTGCACCTTTCCCATATATGGCATAGTGTCAATGATGGTCTGACAAACAATGAATGGGTCAAGTATTTGACCAACAAAAAACAAAAGGTTAAGAATGTGATCATAGACCCGGGTCCAAAACACGTGATTCTTCAGAACGAGGACATAGGTTTGGCTCTTCCAAGCAATTTATACAAAGGGTGGGCGTTGTTCTAATGAATTCAGCGGGTAAACAAACGAGGAAGGTCTGCATGATTTGATGGACAGCTTTTGGAAATGATCTTCTGCTTGGCAAAACATTGCAGTGATAATTTTATTCACACGGAAGGAAATGCAAAGAAGTGTCACTAAAACAAGAGAGGTAATTGCAGGACAGGAATCAAAGAGCCAGATGACACAGAGGGATGAAGAGTAACTACATTAGTCCCATCCTGGTCTTCGTATCGGGACTCCATTTCCAGAAAAAGAGCCTGACCTCTCACTTCTAAGTAACCAAGCCGTGCAAACTACCCCTCGTGTTCTGTTTCCATCTTCCACTGAGGGATGGGAGAGCTACAAACACAGACTTAGAAACAGAACAGTCCAATCACTGGGAGGAAAATGCTGCAATTTAAAGCTCATTCAGATAACCAGGCAGCTGGTTGTCAAGCCTTGACTAAACCCCCGGGGGAGGCTGGTTCCGCTTTTATCCCTTTGTCAGCGCATCCACCCTTCGACCCAGTACTCACTGGGCTTCTGATACGTGTCCGGCACAGGGTTAGAAGCTATCCTGTTACAGGTCTTTTCTCTAAAAAGAACTCAAATCTTTCTGCCACTCTTCTCACAAGATCCTAATCCCTTCTGCTCATGAGGATGGCTGTGTGTTTATCTTATCCTGGTCTTCTTACCAAGCCCCAATTCCTCCATACAGTAAAGCACGGTCCCCTTGCCAGGCAGCTCCTTCCTCAGACATTTGATCCATACAGAAAGTGGTCATGACACCAAACACTTACCTTTATTAATATTATCTCCTACTACTTACAGTTCCATTTGGATCAACATAACCTACTGCAGACACACCATAAACCAATCCTCTCGCTCTACCTTCCGCAAATCTTTTTTAAGAGTGACAAGTTTCACTGTGCCATCTAATTGTATTATCACACCTCTACTTAAGACCTCTTTTTTAAAAAATTTACTTATGGAGGGGGTAGTGCCTGGGGTTGAATCTCACGCAGGCCTCTATACTGAGCCACATTTCTTGGTTTCACTGTGAGGGAGGGCCTCTCTATCTCAAATTGTCCGGGTGGAGTGGAAGCTTGCCATCCTGATTCAGCCTCCCAAGGTACTTGGATTACAGGTGTATGCCACCACACCTGTCTCCTTCACTTTTCAATCTTTAACACCCACAAACTTTCTGTAACTAGAAGCTGGAGGAGAACCTCAGATATGACAGTGGTGGGTTTATATTTTTTAACTGTAATAAAACATTCTGTCGTTTTTATACCGTTGCAAAACAAAGAATATGCTGAGTCTTTCTTTCCATTGTGACTTCATGCATGTTTTCTCTATACTTCTTTCATATTTTTAGCACATAGAGAGTTTGCCTCTTCTGGAAAGGTGAGGGTTCAACAACCACAGACTGCAGAACAGCCTGGGCTTTGCAGCTATTTCCGCCTTTCTAGAAAAGCCTAAAATGCTCTGACCAGAAATCTGACAGCCCCACAGCTGGCTGTCTGGAGAAACAAATAAACACTAAGCAAATCTGAGAAGACTCCAGAACCCTTCAGGGCCCATCAACACCTCAACTTTCTTCACACAAAGCATGAAAAACAAGGAATCTCTTTGTTATTCATCATGTCAGGAGTTAGACCAACAGAAGTCTATCTGCAACAGACTTAAAGAGAACTTAACACTTCTGGTATTAAAACACAAACCGGGAGGGCAGAAGAGGCGTCAGGGTGCTGCCCGGCCCCTGGACTATGAGTTTTACTTAGCACCCGGATAAAACACATACAACAGCCTCGCTGCTTAAGCATTCAGCTTTCAAAGTGAGTGCGCAAACAGAATGAAATTGGATGAATGAGCACAATATTCATGAGAAACGCCCGATACATAAGTACTCAAAGGTAACAGGGGCTGTTTTCCATTTAAATAAAATAATGTAAAATTGAGCGAGAATTAAATGTACAATGGACAGTGTATGGAAGCTAAAATGCTGAGATCAAAAATATTCTATGAGACCAACTCAGGAAATACAACAGCAGTCAATAGATAATATGATTTGATATGAAAATAAAATTACAGCCAACTAATGGATTTTTAGAGTTCACACTGTGAATGGGCATTATTGTATTTTTTAAAAATTACAGTGTGTCCTAGAATTAAAGCCTTTTTCTATTATACATCTCCTCCATTTTTTTTTTGACAAAATGTGTATTTGGAGATACTATTATTAGAAAACCTTGTCATTCAATCCCAAATCTATTTTACTACATTAATTTAGCACACTATTCTACAAATCTAGCACAATGAAGCTTCATATTGATTTTTAAAATTTAATACTGTTTAAAATTACTCTACACAAAGTTACAGTTTAAATACAGTCTTTCCAATAAATAATACCTTACCTTTTTAAATTAAACTTCTACAAATAAGTGCAATGAATGAAGGGATTAAAAAAACTACTTAAGAGTTTCTATCAGTTGCTTACAAGTAAATATAAGTGTAATAATGATTCAATTAATCTAAATCCTTTCATTCTTTCTCTATGCTTGATTAAATTAAAACATGCAATGACACTATGATCTGACAAACTCTTCTGATGCAGTTAAAACTGATTTTATTGTGGCTTTGCAGTTCTTCTGCCAACTATTAAATGCTCAACACTTTGCATAACTGGAATGAAGATGTCTTATAAATTTAAAAATTATGGGATCCTATCCAAGCAATGAATAAGCTATTCTGGGCCTCGTGCAAATTCAGCATTTTGAGTGGTGGAATTAACACTGTTACGCTAACACTTTAAGGATTCACTAAACTTCTAATTGTCTAGAAGAATAAGTTGTCCAAATACCTTCATCCTCTTCCCTACAGTCTACTCAGGAGTTTTCCAGTCACCCGTTACCACCTTCATTCTTTCAGCCATAGATTATTTATCTGATAAAGAATGAACCATAGGCTGGGGATTTAACTCAGTGGTTCCAGCGCCTGTCTTGCAAGCGCAAGGACCAGGATTTGATCCCCGGTTAACCACATACCATACTGGGCGCGGAGACTCCCACCCAGCAGCAACCAGCACCACATACCACAGTGCCGGGCGTGGTGGCTCACGCCTGTAATCCCAGCACTTGGGAGGCAGAGGCAGGAGGATTGCTGTGATGTGAGTTGGAGGCTGAGCTCAGGGCCAGCCTGAACTACAAAGTGAGACCCTGTCTCAAAAAACCTAAAAAAAAAAAAAAAAAAGTGAACTATAAGCATAAACTGGGATCCTGGGTTCAATCCCCAGCATCAAGAAAGGAGGTGGGGAGCTGATGACTGAGCTCACTGTGATATGCAATGACCACTCGGCCCAATTCTGCACTTAGCACTATTACTTTGTGTAGGCATCAAAAGAATTAGAAAGACAAGCACATAAATAGGGTTGCAAGCCGGATAAAATAAAACATTTTGCTGAGTCAGCGTTAAAAGCTAACCATTTTCATTAAGAACTTCAATACTGAAAAGGCTAAAACCTTTGGAGAATCCATTAATGTATTTTTTGTGGCTCATTAAATTGCTCCAAAGAAATAAAGAGAAGTATAAAGAACTAAATGATAGATTCAAATGCCTCGGATTTTTTTTTCTTTTAAAAAAAAGTGAAAGCAAAAGAAACTCTTGAAATATTCTGCACACTTTAGAAAAAAGTTATCCAAAAACCAAATCCTTATATCATCCAAATCCTTATACATTTTCCTAACTGCACACACATGAAGGCATAATAAAACAATACATACAGAACAGACATTATTATTGTCAGAGTCAAGATTTTTTTAAAACATCAAAACATGGAAGGCACAAAGGGGAACAAAGGCCTCTTAAACAGAGTCCACCCATTGAGAGCCTACGTGTGGCCACCACACAGACCAAACACACACAATCCTGAGATTTCTCTACATCTACCCGCCCCCATACAAAAAAACCCCACAAAACTGTACCGTCTCTGACTCCAAATTTGGAACGTCCATGCTCTAAAAACTGATCATTCAGGAATCTCTCTATAAACCGTACTGCTTGATCAATCACAAAACCTGTCCCTAAGCCATGGCTAAAAAGGCTCTAAGTGCTTTTCTGTAAACCAATTTTGTGCTAGTGGCTGGCTACACCAGTAAAACTACCACATAGGACTCACATACATACAACTTTTACAACTATCTGTTTCAATGAATACTGTAACACCAGTATCTTCAATTTACAGGGCATACACCCAGTATTATAACTTTGTTTTTGCAGTGCTGGCAACTGAATCCAAAGTATTATGCGTGCCAGCTAAGTGCTCTACCATCCGGCTGTAATTCCTAGCTCCTAGCACAGTGATCTTTAAATGTCCCACTATAACACATCGGAATCACAGAAGTTGTAGTCACCCATGGGAAAACTATCTCTGTGTAACCATCAGAGATAGTCTCTCAAGGAGCAAAGAGAAAAATTAGAAAATGGGTATTTCCTTTAGAAAGCTGGTGTAAGAGGAGTTTGGACTCAGAGCAAAGAAACAGCAGGCAACTTGACAATACCTTCATATAAAAATATGCACAGGCTTTGAAGAGAAATGCTGGATCTAAGGAGGAGGGGCATATGTAACATGTAAATAATGAAACAACAATTAGTAACTGGACTCTTCTGAGGGGTATAGAGAAAGCATCCAAAGCAGCATCTCTCCCCCTCTCGTTCCCATCTGGACTCTGACCTGGACCTAGACATGCTCGATCCTAGCAAGGGCTTAAGGCCCTCATTCTGTGCTAAAGGCTTGGTTGCCAGCCCAGGGCACCCCTGCAAGATGGGGAACCTTTAGGAAGTGGGACCTGTGGAAGGCTCAGGTCAGGCCTCCGCTGCTCCTCTGTTTTCCAGCCACAAGGAGCTGAGCAGCCTTCTCTACAATGTACTCTTGTCGTGCTATAGTCTACTGCCACAGGACCCAGATGATAGGACCAGGTGAGCACAGACCGAAACCATGAGCCATCGTAAACCTTTCCTCCTTATAAGCTGATTTTTCTCAGGTCTTTGTCACAGTGACAGGACACAGAATAACACAGCCATGGAAGTGATGAGCCACATTCGTGACACCATGTTAGAGGTATCTGCTATCAACTCCCCATCACTGATGTCAGCTTTGATAGGTAGGTGGAATTTGCCAGGTTTTTCCTACTACATGCTTCCCTTCACTTTGCTTTCTACACTCAAGTAGCCAGCAAGTCACTGAGTGCAACACTCAGAGGATAGGGAATTGTGTTCAACCCTGAATTTAGGAAGAGCTATATAAATTACATGGAGTTCTTCTCACTAGGAAATTTATCTCTTCTCATTTTTTCATTTATTTACATCACTATGGGCCCATAAATAATGAAACTTTGGATTCTAATGCAGTAAGTATTGACTTCATTCCTCCAATTATGCCAGCTTGGCCAAAAGGATCGATTTCAGGAGCAATTTGGGGGTGGTACCCTGTTCCTCTGACATAGCCCATCATTTTTTTTTCTCTTCTCTTCTCTTTTCTTCTCTTCTCTTCTCTTCCTCCTCTTCCTTCTTCCTCCTCTCTCTCTTACCTGTGAGGCACACCCAACCAAATCCCTAGCTCAAGTCCTACCCCATCATTTTGTGTTTTGAACTTTTTTTTTCTCCATATTTTTACCACTAAAATGTCTCACTTTGGGGGTATGACATTAAATTATGTTCCCCTAAGGTTTGTATGTTAAAGTGTTATCTGCCAGTACCTCCCAAATGACTTGAGAACAGAGGACCTGAAGAAGTTAAAATGAGGTCATGCTAGAACAGGGCAGATCTCTCATCCAATGTGACCCAGGTCCTTCTGGAAGGACAGGTTCAGAGATAGACAGCACAGAGGGCAAACACCACGTGAAGGGAAAGGCAGAGGGAGGGCAGTTCTCCTGCAAGCTAAGAGGCCCAAAGATTGTCAGCAATCCACCAGAAGCCAAGGAAGAGACTGGACCAGATCCTCCCCCATGGCGTCAGAAGAAACTAGCCCTGGGACACATTGTCTGTGACTTCTAGCCTCCAGAACCAGAGGGTAATAAATATCTGTTGTTTGACTCATTTGTTTATAGTAGTTTGTTACAGGGGCATGAGGAAACTAACATGACAGCTAATGTGATAGAGCAATCTGCATTTCAGTTTAAGAAAATACACAAACTTGGTGTTTATTAAAAAGAGAATAGGGGTGGGGGAACATCCTAACAAACATCTGAAAGGGCCTATTGAAAAACAGAGGCACGAGTTACCCCGCACGCGATGGACTGCTCTACTGGACATGAACAGTGTGGAGGAGTGTGTTCAGGTGCTGTGTTCTCCTCGCAGTCCACGGCCACCTGCGGCTCGGTTCAGCGCTACGCGCCAAGCACACCTGCAAGTACCAGCAATATCTGCCCATCTAGTATAATCAACACCTCTACAGAAGCCAAGCACTTCCCTCCCAGGTGCGCCTCATAGCAACCCCACAAAGGCTGACAGTGACCCCTGCATCACAGTGGATCCAGCCAGTTCATGTCAACTCAGCGTCCTTTGGTTCCCCATTTAAAGGCTGGTTTTTTCCACTTCCATCTTCCCAGACTCAGTCAACAAGTAGGCCGGCAGCTTAGAACTGAGGTGAACATCGTGTCATCCTAAGCCACAGAAATACCCTACAATCACCCCTATAATCGTGCAGCTTTAGCATAGTAAGTTCACACACCAGAGGATCTGAGGCAAACACTAGGCTGCGGGATGAAAGCATGACAGTTTCTAGCCCACGGAGGGCCCCTCACAGTGATAAGACACGGAAGACACAAGAAATGATCTGACCTGGCTTGTACACAACACAGATGAAATCTACGCAGCCGTAAGAGTTAAATGATGGAAACTTTTCCCTGCCTCCATTATTGGGAAAAAAGGCACTGCAGGTGACACAAAGCATCCAAAGTATTCGCTGGAAATTATTTTCACTATTAAAACTCTGATTCATCTACATTTTTATGCTATATTAAAAAAAAATCAAAGGAAGTCATTAGGCTAAGGCCAGTTTCCAGTGCCTCATGCCTGAGTGTGCAATCTTCATGCAAACCCCACAGCTCTCCTATAATCCTTCAAATTATTAAATAATTACTGTGTTTCCCCCGGGGTCACACTTGGCAACAAAATCGTGGCCTAAATGAACCGATGATATGACTCAGTGAATAACACTTAGGTTCTTAACTTGCTAGAAGCAAAGGGATATAAAATATCTCCAAGGGACACACTGGAAAGGCAAGTGTATTCCATGAGGTTTGGAGAACTGGGGGAGAGAACGACAACGGAACATGAGACTCTGGGAAATAGTTCAATAATCAGTTCATGTCCTCAACCAACCCCATACATCAGCAGTCCTCTACTTCAATCCTAGTACTTTTCCATTTAGGAAGCAGCTACAGCCACAAGGAGAAAACTAAGCATATGGCTCTGTCCTTCTGGACATTTCTACAATGTCGGCTAGGCTGCTTTGGAAAATCCCATTTTATCTCCTACAGCTATATGACCTCAAGTTGTCATTTCAAATAAAGTATGCTTCCACTGATTTTTATGAACACAGACAAAAGCTCCTACAACCTTTTTTTTCAAACGTTGCAAACCAACTGTAGTTGCTATGTAGGGTTATTTGTTTCTAAGGCAACAGCGTATATCTTAGTACTAATGGCCTGTCCTTTTGCCAGGCAACAAACAGCCTTGTGATGCAACTGCACCTGTCTCAGCTATGCGTTACTATGGAGATGCTCTGGTTGCTATAGCTACCATCACGCTAATCGCCTAGCAAAGGCAGACATACAGCAGTCTACTCAGTGAGCCCAGCTGTTCCTCCCTGTCTCTTGCTGAAGACTGATTGTCTAGGGCCTGTGATGGAATGCTTCTCCACCGAGAAGCACAAGAACTTCATTAATGCCATCTCAGAGAAGCACTCTGTGCTCTTCCCTGCAGCACAAACACCAGACTTGAGAAAAAAAATCTGCAAGAAGCAGACCAAAGAACTCCTGAAATCTCTGACACCATGCCATGCCCAATTAACAAAAACCTGTGGTCCAAGGACAATGTGTCTTAACTGTGTAGGTACAACAGAAACATATCTAAGCATCTTTTTAAAAAATGTTGTTGGATCAGGGATGTACCTCAAACCCAAGCACAACAAAATCCACTTTTAAATTCTGTTCTGTGTGCTATGGCTCTTTCTTAGAATCTAACAAAAATACTGCCTTTCTAAAAAGTGACAAGCTACTTAACCTCCAAGTATATACTTGTAAAAATGGCACTCATGACCCCACTATCTCACGACACATGGGCATGTGAAGAAGGAAAAGTCTCCATTGTTCCCTGCTGTTCTTAAAGAGGCAAACACCAAGTAACCACAACAAAACTATCGCTCAGGAGCACTGTCTGCATGGAGACCGGAGTGACAACTGAGTGAGCATTCTCTCAATGCCCGTGGAGACCAGCCAGGGTAGAGGAAGACGGAGCCACTCTTTAGACCCACACTGGTATGTCCATCCCAACAAAAACCTAACACGCAGAGATCTGAAAGCTGTCAACATGTCTTGGTGAATGTTTCTACCCAGGAAGACATTATTTTACCCACGATGGAGCCTTCTGGAAACATTCCTTCGAAGCAGCAGAAGCGGTAAGGTTGCAGGAAATGCAACAATGGATATGCCTCCTAATAACACTTAATTTTTTTCTCATTTAGCTGCAGTTATTTTTAAAATTTCATACAGCCTATTAAATTGGTTTCAGTGCCTTTCTCTGCCAAAATAATGCAATTTCAGTAGACCAAAAAAAGAAAGAAAAAAAACAAGGAAAAACCATACTGCTTACCTTTGATATGCCTGAGGAGTGGGAGGTGGGTGGTAAGGTGTCTTTTTCAAAGCCTGAATTAGATTTTGTCTGTACTCTGGGTCTATGCACCACAATGACCCTTTCCCAATACTCTGCAAAGAAATTAAAATACAAAAGCATTAATACAGGTATAGAAGTATGGTATTACCACAGTTATTCTTAAAAGCTTCTCATTTATTTGTTCACTTAAATGTTGTGCTGACAAGAGAACACCATAAAATACTCTTCAGTCTTCCTCGTATTAAGTTTGATGGACCAAATGAACATGTTCTTGCGAGATTATGTTGATACAATATAATCTTTCTATCAAATCTATCCAAAAAAATGAGAAGCCTTTATCTTTCAGCATCCACTTTGAAGAACACACATATCCTCTTCTAAAAATCTTTAATTTTGTCAGATTCCAAATATTAAAGATAAAAGACGGCTGAGATACCACCAAACTCCATCTCTGCCCAAAAATTACAGTTATGTTTTTAAACAACCTATGTTGGTACCATTTTACAAAAACAGAAAATAACCCACTTGCTTTTTCTCCAACTTGCTCACAAAAGAACAACATTTATGTCTACAATGGAATTCTGTAATTATCTTTCCCAGGAAACAAAAGATCTCAGGCAACAATGGGAAACCTAAGACAGGATCCAATATTTGCTTTTCAGATCCCTCAGTTCACAGCCACAGGCTCCAGCCTGTTAGAATGGCATCTGTCAAAGTCAAATTTTAAGATGGTGGAGAGAGGGAAGACTCCTCAGAGACCCACTTCTGGGCTGGCTGGTCAGAGGCATCTAGCTTGATCAACATATTCAAAAAACCTCGTCCTTGGAGGCCTGCTGGGAACTGGCAAGTCACACGCTGACTGCAGGCTTTCAAGCCACCGAATGTACCCAAACTGTGTGATAAAGTCATCTGTAAATATTTACTGATTTGTAAAGAAAAGTCAAATTACCTCCGCCTACACCTACTCTGTGCTTTCAGCCACAGACTCTCTTATTTTTCACAACTACAGGACAAGAGGAAGACTGATGTCTTCCAACATTTGGAAAGCAAACAAGAGAACCATTTCGCTCTCCTGGGCTGGAAGGCAGGAAGGGAAGTGTCTGAGCAGTTTCCATGAAAGGATCCCTAAATGTAGGTTATTCCCAAAATCTGTAAAAGTCTTTTAAATGTTTTATACTTCAACCATCACTTCAAGTTCAAGTACTTTTCTTGCAAACTTTTATTTACTCGCAGTGCCCATTACAATACTATCAGTAGGGCTGGGGATTTAGCTCAGTGGTTTTGTCCTCTGCCTTGCAAGTACCAGGGCTCAAGTTCGATCCTAGTAACCACATACAACAATGCCAGGCATGGAAACTCACACCCAGCAGCAATCAGTACCACATACCACAGTGCCAGGTGTGGTGTGGTGGCTCACACCTGTAATCCCAGTACTTGGGAGGCAGAAGCAGGAGGATTGCTGTGAGTTCCAGGCTCAGCTCACTATCTCAAAAAAGAAGAAAAAAAAATACTATCAGTAACATCTGCATGCTCATGCACTGGTGGAACCAACCGTCTGGGGTGCACAGGGCATAGAAGAACTGCACAAAGGCTCAGTCACAGGCTGGCACAAGGGACTACGTCGGTCACTCAGCCCCAGGCACAGGTCTGGATCAAGGGGGCCCTGTCTGTGCTGAATATTGATACTCCAAAGTTTAATTAGCTGAATGCTTAAAGACCTTAAAGTTGCCAGCTTTGGAAATTTTAATCCTTCTATATGGCTTTTCCTTCATGCATATATTTTGGCTTGTTTGACTTTAGTTTATTGGTACATTTTAGGTAGAACTTATGATCAAGTTCCTCCTTGAGAATTTGTACCTGTATATGATGAAGACTGATTGTTATTTTTTCCCCATTCCCATAACCTTCCTTCAACCCCTTTCCTCTATATACATTAGCTTTGTTCCTGTTTTTTCCTCCTTACCTTCAACTTTTCCCCTTTTCTCTTTTCCCCTGCCTCTGCCAGTTTCCCTTCCCCTTTGAACATTTTCTTTCCATTTCACAATGTATTTTTAAGTCCAGAATGGTTCACCAGATCTGATGAGACCTCTCGAGTAAAACAGGTAATCATTGCCCTGTTTCTCTCCTCTTTTCTTGTGGAAAAAGATGTATATGTAGCACACTAAAGAAAGCCAAAAGGTAAGGAGTGAAGAAGGTGGGGAGGACGAGGGCGGGGGGGCGCGTACACCAATAGCCCACTTTGGCTAAAGTAAAACAAATCACCAAAGCCTATCAGCTCCTCCACCATCAACAGGAGGCTGGCCTGACCCATCATCTAAGGCTCCCATGGAGCCCTGAGCCAGGGGACAGGCCTTTTGCCCCATGCACACAGCATGGTCGAGGCTACATGGAGGTCCACAGGTGACCCACAAACCTGGCTACAGTCAGACTATCTCAGTTCTAAAGCTTTTATTTTCATCGAGATGTTTTTAGAGTGTCAGTTTATTCTTACACCAAAAATACCTAAGACAAATCAACTCAAAACAACTGGAACCTCATGGGTAATCAACTAGACTGTGGTTTTCTTCTAAACCCTACCCAAGGATCTCATTTACCATGGTATCCTACTATTCAGGAACTGTGCAAAGAAAAAATCCACAAGGCAACGGTGAGGTAACCAACTAAGAACAGGTGGTTTGGAGCCACTAAGCCATACCTTGGCTACACCTCATGGTATGGTAGAACATCAGCTACCTCCATGGTTAGAGAGGCAAGTAGGAGGCTTAGAGCTGTGACATAAAGCCCCTAGCAAAGCCGACTCACCTACTAGTACTCAATCAAAGGTAGGTGGCATCATAAGATCTCTTTAACAGAAAAAAAAAAGAATCAGCATGACTGGACAATATCTCTTAGATCCAATCTGAGATATTTTCCTCCAATAATGCCAACAGGAGCAGTTTCTAGCAAATACAGGTAAATCGGCAGTCTGCTTTCACATGCTGCTGGTCTTGGCTTAGCAGTATCTTGATGAGCTTTCCAACATTCTTTAATTTCATCACTCCCTTAATTTGCCCTCCACGCATCCTACACCCAGGCATGGGCTACTGTGACTTTTTCCTTGCTTGGGAAGCCAACACCACTAACTATAACAACCTGGCTTCTAGAAATTCCCTTTTCCCCAGGTCTTCATGTGGTGACCACTGAGCTGAGCTTTAACTCCAAATTTGGTCAGTACATGAAACCATGTGTACTCCCAATACTCATTTGTTGAAGAAATGTTCTCACATTTAGGATCCTAAGAAATGGCTCCTACCTTGACCCCCTCTGCCTTATATAGTGAGAAGTTTACTTGTTTTTTTAATAAACCAGACTCACATTTCAATATTACCCATACCCAGAATTGCTAGCATTCCAAAGAGAGAAAATAAACAAATGCTTCTTAGAGACACATCCATGGGGATCCTATCAAGGCCTCTGATCATCTTCCAAGGGCCAACTGTCGGGTTGAGCTCCGGGCACCCCACAGGCCAACAAGGCACCTCATTTCCAAGCTTTTTCCTGAGCTTCATGTGATAGTTCCAAATGGTAAAAAAAAAAAAAAGTTTACTTGGAAACTCTAAAACAGAAATGTACAAGGACAGAGTGCTCAAGAAAAGGCAAAAAAAAAATTATAATAAATACCCCTTGCAGGGAAAAGAAGGGTGCAATTACATTACAGACGTGTAATAAGTTTGAGAGGCAGAGCTTATACAGAAATATGTATGTCTCCTTCTAAGACAAGAATATGCAGCTTTTTTAAATGAAAATAACCAAATGCCATGCCTTAAGTGTTAAGGAATTCAGAATAATAAAGGAAAAAAACTTCATATATATATATTTTTCCCCCTCCTTATTCGTGCATTTTACACTCCAGAGCAAAATAGGATGGAGGGAAAAATGAGAAAGAAGATATGGATATGGCTAAGTTTCTATGTTTAATTACAAAGTCCCTAAAGAATAACAGATAGCTCTGTTAATATTTTTAAAAAAAATCAATACACAACAGTACAAAATCAAACAAGAAGGTCCTACAGTTTAGGCAGAAGTGATTAATGGAAAATGTTTTTCAAGAAAAAAAATAACAACTAAATTAAATCTAACATCTAAAGGTAATGTTTCCCCTCTAGGCCTCTGGAGAGCTCTCAGCCCAGGGGCCACTTCTGCAGGGCTCATTGTCTGTGCCTGGTCCCTGAGAACCAGAGACCTGTACCATGGCGTTCATCAGTCAGTCTGACATTGACTTCCAAGTCTGGGTCCCTTGCTAGGTTGAGAATTCCTGAGGAAAAGTACCATACTTTAAACTTGTTCATCCAACTGTGAGCCAAGATACGTCATGGAATTAATGCGATGATTACAATCAGTATTGTTTTCATGGAACAGAGTCAGATCAAAAAAGAAACGACCAGAAGAGAAAACTTCTTGAGTGATGCACTGTGAATGTAGATACACATGGACTTCTGACCACCAGGTAACTAGCACTTTTGGTTAGCAATCCAGGTCAGTATTGTCTCAGAATGGTTTCCAGGGTTCCTTTCCCTATCAGCTCCTCTGCAAAGAAAGTGCTCTGCTCACATTAAAGGGGCACATGCTTGGCATGATGCTCGGGAGTTGTGCTGGGGAGCACAGACGGCGAGGGCGGGGCTATAACCTAACGAAATAGGGAGCTGGGACGTATTCTTGAATTGATATGATACCTTTTCAAGTTTCTCCTCTGCCTTTCTGGGGCCACCTCCAGCACTACCCACCCTTTTCATTCATTTATGCACTCATTCATTCATTCATTCATATGGCATCATTAGCTACCAGGTACCACAGAAGACACCTTAAGGAGTAAAAACAAGGCAAAAAGGTTCTGTCCTTGTGAAGTTTGGATTCCGGACGGGAAAGACCACAGTGAGTAGATAAGGAAATAAATAAACCAAATCACGACAGACGGTTCTACCTGCTGGGAAGGAAATAGAGACTGATGAGTTCAAAGAGAGGAAGCTGCTGCTGAGTGGACATTAAATGGGTAGGAAGTGGCAAGAAGTCCTGCAGAGACGTGCTTGGATCTGCTGCAGCATCCAGGCCCAAGATGACCGCGGGGCGCTGGCTCGGGTGAGGGCAGTGGAGAGAGGGAAAGGGCAAGTTCGGTTTGTAGTGCAGGTAACCTGGGGGGCCTGGCAACGGATTAGAAGTGGCAAAGAAAGGAAAAAAGAAGACTAAAGGTTTGGTCTGAGTAACTCCCCGAAAACTGGGAGACAGGGAAAAATCCATCATTCTATCGAATATATTCCCTCTGAGACTGTCTGTCTATTAAGATCTACCGATTAAGGCCCTAGAAGGAACTTAACAGGACGCAGCCACCTGTTGTGTCTCCACGGCAGCCTCACAATCCCCGCCTTTAAAGAAAAAGCTCCTCAGCACGAAAGGAAGATCAGGGTGGTCTGGCTTTTGAGGTTTCATAGCAACTGGCTCCTCTATAGCACGAGATGGTCGAATTATCTTTAAAGGGCCAAGGGACTATTCTCATCTTTGTGGGTCACCTGCTCTCTGCTGTGACAACTCAACTCAGCCATTACAACACAGGAGCCATCAGAGATGTAAACATATAAACATGGCTGTGCTTCAGTGAGACTTTATTTACAAAGTCCAAGTCCATAGTTCATTGTCCTCTGGGCTACAGCTCAGTACTAGTACTCAGGGCTCAGATTTACAGCTCTATAATGTTGAGAACTAAGGAACCAGGTAAGAATTGCAGCTGAGTCCTATGAAGTTGGGGAAAGGGCACTGATAAAACTCTTAAGCACTGCAAGACAAGAGAGAGAGATACTTGGGAGACCCAGACTGGGTTAAGTTCTCTCAGCAGTCAGAACACCACATACAGCTTGTGTTCCCACCGCTGCCCAGTCCAAGCACAGTGGATGTGCAGTTTACACTCCTAGCCTGAGTCTATTTCCTGCTCCATAAGTCATGTGATCCGATAGATCATCCCAAAGGCCCATCGTTCTATGCTTTGAGAATGCATTATACACAGGCCATCATCGATGCTATCAGTTAGGGGGGCCAGGACCTCACATCGGTAAAGTCAGCGAGAAGCACATTATTATGCTTTCAACTGCCCAACTTTGGGACCTTAAGCAGAGCACTTAACTGCTCTGAGCTTCAGTCTCCTCAGCTATAAAATGTGAGTGATATCATGCCTGCTCCACAGAACTTGTATAAGGATTAAATGAGATTAATAGTGTACTACACACATAATAATTAGCTCTCATTACTATGAAGGTAACAAAAATATGAAACAGCCAGCTCCAGACCATGCAGTCCCTGTCCTGATGAAGCATGTACTTGTTACCTGATGAAATGCTACGAATTTCATCTTTAAAAAAATAATCATGCGGGGCCATTTGTTTGCCATTGTCTGCCACAGCTTTCCTTGGTCCAAAGGAGGCATTTTGCATCTGATGCATTATGGTGGAAGTGGAGTAGAAATGGAAGACTCAAAATAGAACAAAGCGGAGAAGCGAAGTCAGGAGGGATGTGGAGCTTTGAGAAAGCCACTGGCTCCGGGTCACATCTTCCGGCCGCTTGGTGCCTCCTCACAGAGGTCTCTCCTTCCCGAATTAAAAGGACTCACTCTCCAGGTTGCTCTGGGCAAGAAGGGACTAAGGCCTGATTTAGAGGGGAAAGCTGGATGGGCAGACAGGAGGAAGAGCCAGCCTCACAGGAGGGCAGGGGATCCCAGCTGGGAGGGCCCTCTCCCCTCTGGGGTCGTGGCACTGACAAGGAAGTTGGAACTGATAAGACCCACTCATTTGTCACCAGATGACACTTGGAGCAGGGATCCCAGAGCTAGCATGTACATGCTAGTGCCATTCCCCTCAGTAGGTATGAATTTCCTCAAGGGCTGCAGTCCTGGGGAGCCTGGGTTTCCTCCACCATGGATACGCTGTTCACTCCCAGGCTCCTGTGCCCCAGCCCAGAGTGCCCTCTCCTCCTCTTCTCCAACTCAGCTCTTCAAGGCCAAGCTGTCTTAAAGGAAAAGCAGAAGGAGGGTAGACAGAGGGCGGAGGAAGGGGAGGATTAAGGGGAGCACGGCAGGCGCTGACACCCTCAAAGCACAGATTCCCCTCTTCCCACAAAACTCATCCTCAGCTCTCCACCACCACCAGATCACAACCAGAATTCACAGGGCTGCAGGCCCACATAAATATCCACGTCACAGGGCCAGGGATTTAGCCATTGGCACCATACCTGTCTTATAAGCACAAAGTCCCGAGTTCGATCCCTGGTACCACAAAAACTCTCCATGGCCCTAAGGAAAGGGTGACTCCTGGCCTTCCTCTTGAAGCAGGCCATTTAACACCAGTGGACAAAGCCGACAGAATGAGGTAAGGGGTAGGGAACGGAGACCCAGGGTAGGGTCTGTTTTCTCAGCACATAGAAGTTCTAGAGGAAGACAGACAATACGCACTGTGAAGAATGACATGCGCTGGCCAAAGGGCAGTGGGACAAGAGAGGAGGTAGAAGGTGAGGTCTAGGAAGGAAGAAGGTGATAAAACTGCACACACAGAGGGAGTACACACACACAACACACACGCACTCACACTCAGCCCACCTGCGGGTCCTGCTGACTCACACGGCCCCTCTACCTCCACCTGGCCACTGGGCTCTCCTCCCCTCTACCAGCCTCTCTGCGTGGCGTCCCCCTCCTTAGAATTAGCATCCCTCTTCCAAGATGGTGACAGACCAACTCCTGTTCCCTGAGAGGGACCAAGAACATTGCCCGTGCTTTCCTGGAGAGTATCCCCCATGCACTGCTCCAACAGGGGCTCATTCCATATAGTTCTTGTCTGCACTGCTCAGCTGCTGTGCTCCTGGGGAACCTGTTATCCTCTGTTGTACTTCAGCATCCTCCCTTGTTTCTTACAGACGATGCCCCAAGTCACTGTACAATGCTTCAGATGACAATGTGTACAATGAACCTAACTCCATACCCACTATGTCAGGGGCAGCTAATCTATTTAATTATCCTCTCTGCCAGAGAAAGGCACAGAAGGTGATGGGGAGGAAGGGCACAGAGAGAGGTTATTCTAACAAATAATCACAGGATCCCTGGTCTCGGCTTGCAAATGCCAGAGGGAGAATCACAACAAAATGTTTAGAAGTCAGGGATTCTTAATAACACTTGGGTTCTATCTAAAATTCTGTCTTTTACATTGTAAAGACACCAGAGGAAACTTTTAAATTTTGAAAGTATTAAAATGTTCATCTAAGGAACTAACCAAGTACAGATAAGAGGAAATCAAAAGGAAGAAGAGAGAAATTGATTACAACTCATGTTCGATGGCCTTATCACTGTTCATTCCTGTAATAGGCAATTATTCCAGAAATCAAAGTTTTGTTTTGTTTTTTTTGAGACAGGGTCTTGCTTTAGTAGTTCAGGCTGGCCCTGAGCTCCCTATGTAGCCCAGGTGAGCCTGGAACTCATAGCAATCCCGTGCTGGGATTACAGGTATGAGTCACCATGCCCAGCATTATTGTATGTGGTTATGGGGATCAAACTGGGGCCCTTGTGCCTACAAAGCAGGCGCCGGAACCACTGATCTAAATCCCCGGCCCAATCAAAGTTTTTTTAATAATTCCCTAACATTAATGTCTCACACACCTAAACTTGCTGTTTGTTCCCCTAAAAGAAGAAGGAAAGATGGAACAGACAGATGACAATCTCTCTCCCTGAATCCCCCAAGGCCAGGGAGCCTCAGTCAGCTTCAACTCCGGGTGGGGCCTCCAGTGGGGAGAGGAACAGCCGTGCCCAACCAAGGGCGGATCCTGATCCCTGGCAATCCCAGCAAGGACACTCCCCACCCATTCCAGGCTACCCTCTAAAGATCAGATACAGGCTCCACTCCTACTGTGAACTTGCTAGTATTTACAGGCGTCTTCTAAAGGCTGTCAGTCTGGAAATCACAATGATGAGCAGTTCACTTGTGTGACTCTCACACACACACAGCTGTGACGAGTCAGACGCCTCACCAGGCACTACTCACATGCTCACACAGAGCCGTGGGCAGCCACGCAGGCAAGGGAGGTACTGTTTTAAGCACATAGAACAAGGCTTGGAAACGCCTCATTTATAGTGGAGAAGTAGGGGTGTGTGTGTGTGTGGGTGTGTGTGTGTGTGTGTGTGTGGCTGTGGGTGTGTGGGTGGGTGTGTAATCTATGCAGGAAGAATCAATAATCTTCTTGCATTAACACCTAAATAAAACCAAAATAATCCCAAGATTTGGCTAAAACCAAATTAATCCCCAGGAGAAATCTGTTGTGGGAGAGTTGTATGGGGGCAGGAATCCCCACAGGGACAGTTGATCAGAATCAACCAGAGCTCTTGAAGGGACCTCTGCCTCTACCCTAAAATCTAGCTGATTCTTCCTCCTGCTCCACTAGTTGTCAGTGTCATCTCCATAGGTTTGAGCCCTACCCACATGTCTCACCAAGGCTGGCTGATAGGTACGTGTTTGTTTTGGTTGGAAAGAGTTATTCTGAACTTTCCAGACTGTCCTTCCCCAGATGCCAAGAACAGTTTGGAGCTTGTGAGCTAACACCAATCACTAATAAAATGATCCCCGAAACAGCGCAAACATATTCACTCATACATGCTGTCAAACTCTACATCGGCAAGTTCTAATAAAGTAAAGGGAAAACACACACATGCTCATGCACACACACATGCACACACACGCACCCTCACACTCTGAGTCAGAAGGTCAAAGAACTGGCTTCTTTAAAATGATTGTTTTTATCCAACTAAACCATAGGATTTTCCCAAAACAGTTTCACTCTTCTTTCCTGGGAAATCTTTAGTGAAATAAACAGTTTGTGCATAAAGTACTCTGCAACCAGAAACCAGAGTACAGCCTAGGCAGACAAAACACACACAAGTTTTTAAAATTCAGATTTTTTCCCTTTTCTTTTCAGTGTTTTACCCTATTGTTCCTAATATTTTATTTCATTGACAGAACTTTGAGAAAATTGTCAAATAGAACTTATAGTAGTACACACGCATCTCCTTATTTCTGAATTTGACGTTACATCTTTCAGAATCTTTCTTGCTGAAAATTGTGTTAAAGATGGTGTCTATTTCTAGCTTGCAAAGCTCTGTATTTTAGAAAAAGAAAAAGGAAAACAAGTCGAATGTTGACAAAGCACAAAACACACAGGAAGTACAAGGTGGTTGTCTTACTTTAATACCAGCCTGGCTGCCCCAACTTCAAAGTGCCAAACAAAACTCAAATGAGTTCAATACTCCATGGCAGCAAACCTTAACTTTCACACACACACACACACACACACACACACACACACACACACACACTCTCTCTCTCTCTCTCTCTCTCTCTCAAGTACCATAGAGGGATACATTCACGTACCCGGACACACACATTTAAAAGGCTTCATTGGGCCGGGGATATAGCTCAGTGGTTCCGGCGCCTGTCTTGGAAGTGCAAGGACCAGGGTTCGATCCCTGGTAACCACATAACAATACTGGGCGTGGAGAATCACCCCAGCAACAACCAGTACCACATACCATAGTGCCGGGCGTGGTGGCTCACGCCTGTCATCCCAGCACTGGGGAGGCAGAGGCAGGAGGATTGCTGTGATGTGAGTTGGAGACTGACCTCAGGGCCAGCCTGAACCACAAAGCGAGACGCTGTCTCAAAAAACCTTAAAAAAAAAAAATAATAATAAAAGGCTTCATTTGTCACCTGCCAGGTAACAGAAATATACAATGGTGTGACGGAATGGTCTGGAATGTGGATACATTCCCATCTTCTAAGTAATAATTCTTTGCACACACAAACTTAACCTTACACAAGCAGATCACAAAGAGACCACAGAGCAGAATCAGGGATACACACTAACCTGCCATTTCCGTGCCTTTAAAAATAAAAATAAAAATTTTAAAGGCAGGTTGAATTGAGGCTAGTAAATATAATGGGCAGAAAAATTCGCTGTACATTGTACTTATACAGATGAAGACTTCATTGATTTAAAAGCTCAAGAGCCAAGAAAGAACTTTATGAAGTTTATGAGGTGGAGAGGGCGGAGCTGGGGTCCAGCGCTGGCTCTGGACTGAACCTGCACTCTCTTCTGCACTGCTTCACCTTTACAGTAATTCACATGCTGCGGCTGATAACAAAGCCATAATGTTTTACAGAGGGTAATGAAGGGACACGGAGTCTGACACATGCAAACACCCTGGTTTAGGTTACAACTGGCTACCTACTGCTGTTTTTATCTTCTAGTTGTCCAGTTACTCATCTATTTTTAAATGTTCCAATATGATCTTATCTAATTGGCACATAGAATTTGATCGCCTTATTTCCATAACTAAAAGCTGCTGAAGTACTCGGCCAGGTCAAAGTTACAGTTACAGGATATGTACACAGGCCAGAGAACTCCATGGTTTGTCTTTTGTTTAAAAAACAAAAAAACAGGGTCAGGGATTTAGCTCAGTGGTTCCAGCGTCTGTCTTGAAGCACAAGGGCCCAGGTTTGATCCCCCGGTAACCATATACAATACTGGGCATCGAGACTCACACCCCACAGCAACCACATACCACAGTGGCGGGCGTGGTGGCTCACGCCTGTAATCCCAGCACTCGGGAGGCAGAGGCAGGAGGATTGCTGTGATGTGAGCTGGAGGCTGAGCTCAGGGCCAGCCTGAACCACAAAGCAGATGAAAACTTCATTCCCTGTCTCAAAAAACAAACAAACAAACAAACAAACAAACAAACACAGGATCCATGTTTTCTCCGGAAAAGAAGGAAATTGCTTTGTTTTGTTCTGCACCAGAGACTGAACCTAGGGCCTCGTGCATGCTGCAGAAGCTCACTGTGTGACGTCCCCAGCTTGGACGCTGAGCTGTTTGGTTTTCAAGGAGTAGCCCCTGGCTCTGGAGAACCTGGGACCTGCCTTCCCTGCTGGTGTACAGGGCCCTTCCCAAGGTCCTGGGTTTGGGGGTCTACCTTTTAGCCGCAGCTTTTAGAAACTTCCTGATCCAATTTTTTTTTTTTTTTGAGACAGGGTCTAGCTTTGTGGTTCAGGCTGGCCCTCAGCTCAGCCTCAAACTCACATCACAATCCTCCTGCCTCTGCCTCCCGAGTGCTGGGATTACAGGCGTGAGCCACCACGCCCGGCACTGTGGTATGTGGTACTGGTTGCTGCTGGGCGTGAGTCTCCACGCCCAGTATGGTATGTGGTTACCGGGGAATCGAACCCGGGTCCTTGCGCTTGCGAGACAGGCGCCGGAACCACTGAGCTAACTCCCCGGCCCTCCTGATCCAATTTTTAAGGAGAAACTGCCCTCTTAATTCCTCTAAATTCTAGCACAAGTATTTACAACAGCAATAACACCCTTCAACAAACGCTATCTACACACAGATGGCACCTGTGACCCTGGCACTATGCTACAAGACAGCTCTGAAACCACCCAGACCCAAGGAGGAGAAGCTGAATGGGGTCTGAACCCAGGGACTTCACACTCACTGATCGGCATTCCCAGGTCCTTTTATTGTTTCAAACAGGGTCTCATTAAGTCAATCAGTTGCCTGTGCTGGGCTGGAACTTGGGATCCTCCTGACTCAGCTTCCCAGAGTGTTGGCCTTACAGGTGTGCCCACCACACCTGGCTGCAAGTGATTCTTGACATTCTGGTAAGTGGTGGTGAAGACATGGACAAAGTTCTACGCAGGTTAGATGGCTCCCTGAGTATGTTGGGGAAGGGGTGGGGAAGTTTGTGGAGGAAGGACAAGGGATCCCCCAAGCCAAATTGTAATCCAGAACTCCAAGGAAACATGAGACTTAGGTAGGGCCAGGTACACAGGGAGAGAGGAGAGAAAAAAGGAGGCTAGAGACAGAGAAAAAATAAATCTGGTTTATCACGAGCAAGAGGGCTGGGGGGCAAAATGAAGGGAACGAAGTTTACACAAAAATATAGGCTGACCTGGCACCTAGGGTGCTGCAACCAGCACATGAACAAGGAAGCAGAGGCCTGACCTAGAGCCAGGAGCTGCGCCAGGATGCTGCCTCCCATCGGGCCCCTCTGTGCTCAGGCTTAATCTCCTGGAGGCCTATTTCAAAGTATTTCAAAGCCAAATGGCCTCAATCCTCAGCCCTACCATTACATCTTGCTCCTGTGAGGTCACGGAGGTGGCGCCCAACACAGCATTTGTGCATCTGAGCACCACAACAAGCCAGTGAGGGCCGAAAGGGCCATGAGGGAGACTGACCAGGCCACAGGCACGAGAGGATGGCACATGTCTCCCAGCCCTGCTCAGCTCACCTGAGGACGAGCACACAGGACAGGCCTCCACAGCCTTAACTCAGGTGCATGCCAGTGACGACCATGCAGCTGGCACGACGGACAGCCAGCAGGGGGCTATCAGAAAAACTCCACCAAGGAGTAAGACTTGGCTGATGCCAACGCACAGGGGACAAGATGCCCCCAGTCCCTTCCGCACTTGGGAAGGACTCCCTGGGGTCACAGACCTAACCCTGTAAGGGAACAGGGATAGACAGCTAAGGGCCTCCTCCAGGACTACATACATCCTACCCGCCACATTCTTGGATCATGGTTTAACTATTCAAGTCTCCTCCAAACAGCTGGTTCTTGACTATCTATGCAGATTTTATAAGAACTGTTTAGGGTTGGGGTATAACTTCATTTTGGGGCATTCAATGAGCACAGGACCTGGTTTCATCTCCCAGTACACAAGGAGTGGGGTGGAAGGGGAGGGACACTCTCTCAGGACCTTGCTGAGTGATCTGACCTAAAGAGTTTGTCTCACTCCTCGGGGTACATGCAAAGAATTTTACTAATAGTGATAATCACAGTATCAAGTGGCAGCAGCAATTCCATTAACACTGAGAAGGGACTATGGATCCTAGAGGCACGTGATGTGCATTATTTCACTGAATTCTCCCAGCAAACAGAAGGTAGGGAGTACTATGACCCTACAGATGAGGAAATTATGGCTCGGACAGGTTCTCTATCTTATCAAACGTTAAGCAGTATGACACGAAAACCTGTCCCCTCAACAGCAAATCGTGTCCACGGGGACAACACTTCAGACATGTAGGCAGCTGCAATAAAACAGCATCATGTGTCTCTGAATCAAAGTACAAAGACTTTATGGGCTGTCCACTGCACTGGATGAAGTAACGTACACCATAAATGGGCTGCCACACAAACAGACCCTGGTCTGAGGACACACCCACATTTTCTTTAATCATTTCAGATGAAAAAGTTGCCCTTGCCGTGATAACAACTCTCCACTTGTGTTGCTGTCCCCCATGAGGGTTTGCAGACAAGGTAGCACAGTATCAAAGGGTGACGAAACATCTCAGGTGAAAGATTTCAACTTGGTTTTAACTTGTGAAGTTCCAACTTGGTAAAAGAACTCAGGATTATTACCACCTTTGGCAGCCAAAAAAAGAAAACTGAAAGTATTAAGAACTTGATCTAGAGAACACAATCAGCCCAAACTGGGATTCAAACTTAGGTCTCCAGGATCGCCAACATGAGAAAACCCAGCCTGCCAGAATTATCTTCCAATATGTGAATATGGATGCAAGTACATGACCCAAAAGATCTCTGCAGGGCCAGGAGCTAATGTTCCCACACCTGAATGAGGTCTGGGCCAAGATAAACCAAATCCCAGAAGGTGGGACAACTGGTAGACATTCATGCCAATATTAACATTCTCCTCCTCCACAGAGGGGACCCACAGTTTCTGAATTCACTTGCCAGTTAGAAGGTTCTTTAATTGTGTGTTACCACAGAGAAAGATAAGCAAAGAGCTTTGATTTGACAAACATGTTCTACAATGAGTGAAAGAAAGCTCAAGCCCAATGTTAGAATTACCTATCCTGGATTCATTTGACAAGACGGCTCTAAATCACTTTCAGCTCTTGGGATGGGGTCTCTCTCCATGGCCTGCGTGGCCCCATACACTACAGATGACAGGACTGACATTTCTGATTAAGTCCTCATAGGTAGAGAGTCAGTGCCAAGGGCCAGGGATGTAGCTCAGTGGTGCCGCCACCTGCCTGGCAATATCAGTATTTATAAGTGTCTATGTAACAGTCTTACATGAGATAACAGAAAGAAATGAATGCAGGGTGGGGGCTTTAGCTCAGTGGTTCTAGTGCCTGCCTAGCAAGCGCAAGGTCCTGGGTTTGAGCCCCCATAACCACATATCACAGTGCTGGGATTGGTGGCTCACGCCTGTAATCCCAGCAACCAGGAGGCAAAGGTAGGAGGATTGCTGAGTTCAAGGCTGAGTTTGGGACCAGCCTGAACTACAAAGCGAGACCCTGTCTCAAAAAGAGAAAAGACAAGAAGAAAAGAGAAAAGAAAAGAAGAAAGGAAGGAATGCAATGCAATCAAAATATAGCGAATGCTTAAATTTTTTAAAAAATTATTATAGTAAAAGACACTTTGTCATGAATCTCCTCCTTCAGATCAAACACACTTATCCCAGATTTCTTGCCAATTCTGTATCTTTACAAGATGTGATCAAAAATGTGGTACGTGGGCCGGGGATTTAGCTCAGTGGTTCCGGCGCCTATCTTGCAAGCCCAAGGGCCTGGGTTCGATCCCGGTAACCACATAACAATACTGAGCATGGAGACTCACCCCAGCAGCAACCAGTACCACATACTACAGTGCCGGGCATGGTGGCTCACGCCTGTAATCCCAGCACTCAGGAGGCAGAGGCAGGAGGATTGCTGTGATGTGAGTTGGAGGCTGGGCCCAGGGCCAGCCTGAACTACAAAGCGAGACCCTGTCTCAAAAATCCTGAAAGAAAAAAAAAAATGTGGTACGTGCCGCTGCAAAGTGTTATTTAGTAGAAGTGCAGGTACACAATAAAAATGTGACAGTGTATCTTCATCTACCGCTTTCACCAGCTCTGGCATCATGTGACTTCTGGCTCTTCCCTCAAAGTCAAACTGACCATAAAAGTGAATGTTTTAAACTGAATTCAGTAGATCAAGGCAGCTACAGCACAGCAAGCAAAGACACTCATGGAAGAGGAGTAATGGAAGGGAGGGGCCTTATCCCCCAGAATCCTGCTGAGAGGATGTTAGCTGCATCTGCTACCCCAGGCTGTGGCCCTGACCGAGGGGCCCAAACTCAGGCACCTTCCCCTCCAGATCCCAGGACCTATTCCTTTACCTCCTCAGACCCAGGAGCGAGAAAGTTCCCTGATGCTGTCTGGAACGTCTCCACCCGGGGCAAGAGCGTCATCCTCTGTGTCCACTGCTGTGAACCAGCTCCTCATCAAACTCTCCTCAGTTACTTCACTCTGATGTGCCATCTGTCTCTTGCTAGAACCATGACCAACAAAGTTAAAAACAGAACTGATTACTCAAGAATGTTACGCTTGGAATCTACATGTCACAATATGTACATCATCATTCCTTTACGATTTCCCTGAATCACAGACAGAACAAAATAAGTATTGGCCACCAATGCCTGCATGATAATTTACTCTATCACGCATACCTGGACGGGATGGAATTTGTCCTCTAAAAAAGTGAAGTAAGCTTTGAAACATGAAAACTCAATTACAGAATCAGAGAAGTACGCTATTACTAAAAATACTCTGAAGAATTCCTTTCTAAGTGCATCATCAATGATTACTATGCTTCAGAATCACTCTAACCACATGTAAAAACTACAAATAAGACAACAGTGTAGGAGAGATTTCCAACCTGATAAAAGCTGAGTGAAACGACACCTTCTCTGAAATACTGTAAGAGTTGATTATTGACTGCATGGCATGAATTCACTATTACAACAGGAACACCACTCAATCAAACTCTGTTAGAACTTCCTCAGTGACCTCATCCTGAAATCACTGATGTTTCGTAAATTAAAACAAGACTGAGATTTCTAATTTAAATCCTCTAAGCTGTCTCCTGCGATTAAAAAACAAAAATCTCCAAGGACCCTCCAAGATACAATTGCAGGTGAAGTAACACAAGTCACGACAGAAACTCTTCAAATCCGGTCTTCATATCACAAATAAAAATTTAAAAGGCTTGAGGCAGAGATTTAGCTCAAGCACAATGGCCCAAATTTGATCCCTGGTACCGCAAAAAAGAAAGAAAAATCTTAAAAGTTTTAACAAGTTAAATGTAAGCCACGTTTGCCAGTATATACATTTTTAAATACAATCAAAGTGTGTTGCAATCAGGGCTTGGCAGAGGACAAGGCTGAGAGGCTTTCTCTGTGGCCAAATTATCAAGCGTAGGCTTATCACAGCCTTCCCATGAAACCCAGGTTCCTATGGCGAGGTGTCGGTTAACTTCCCAGGGTCCAGCCTGTTGGTACAGGCCCTGGAGTTACAGCATTTTAGAGGAAATATTTTGCAACAAGTGTTATGGGAGGGAGTACAGGGGCAAGAATATCTTTTTCTTGAGAAACCAAGATGAGATCTGATATAACAGCTTTGGCCCTGTCTAGCTAGAGCCTTCCTCAGCAGCACACGGCAAAGCTGGAACTCCACATTTATCTGTGTGGCTATTTGGTTCCTGTCCATCTCCATAGCCAATATGTAAGCAATATAAAAGGAGGAGCTGTTTCCATCTTCATCTGAGGCCCACAATCAGTGTGCTCAGTGACCACCATTTACGTAGTAAGTTCTTCAGAGATTTGCCAATCACTTAAACCACACCCACCATTGCAGGAGTGAGAAAAAAAAGAAATGAAAGCCTAACTGTTCACTCTGGAACTTCTGACCATCTCATTTTATGAAAATAGCAAGATATGATTACATGTTCACTGGAATGGCTAAAACTAAAAGCTCTGGAAATAATAAATGCTGGTTGGATCATAAAGCAATGAGAACATCTATAAATTATTAGTAAAAATGTAAACTAGTACGACCATTTTGGAAAATAGTTTGGCAGTCTTTTAGAAAGTGAAAGATACACTTATTATGCAATCTGGCAATCCCATTTCTAAACATTTCCTGGAGAAAAATGAAGTCATACATCCAAAACAACAGTACAAGTATGTTCAGATCGGCTTTATTCATAGTATCAAAAAAAAAAAAAAAAAAAGCTGGAAATAATCCACAACCCACCAACAAGTTCCTGGATAGTCCCATCACGGTATGTCTATAAGGTGGAATACTACTCGGCAATAAAAGGGACAAACTATAGTTCACAAAGCAACAGAAAGCTGTAATCCCCAGGGGTCAGGAGGACTGATGCAAGTTCAAGGCCAGCCTGAGGAGAACCTGCCTCACCACAACCATCCCAAAAGACCAACAGTTTTGATTCTCAAAAACAATGTGCTAAGAATGTAAACCTACAGTTAGAAGTGTATTATTGTATGATTTTATTATTATGAAATTATAGAAAAGATAAAACCAATCTATGCAGAAGTTACATATGTAGTTCATTGAGAGACTGGGTTGAAATTGAGAAAAATGACCCAAAAAGAAGTTCATAGAAACTTTTTGTGATGAAAATATCCTCCACTTTGACTCTCATAGTTTTTCTATGGGTGAACACACAACAATCAAAATGTTCTACGAGTACATTTTAGTATATATAAATTACATCTCCAGAAAGATTTTTTTTTTAAAAAAACATAAATTTAAAATTTTTAACAAACGCCCAAAGGGATGTAAACTGACAACATTACATCAAGTGAAAAGAACTCTTTTATACAACTTTCAAACATAAAGGGGACATGTTCAAAGGGCATAAAAGAGCCTGAGAGGGTCTCATGAACCAAGCGTGGGACGACTGAAGATATTAGAACAATGACTAATTGATCCTAAAACACTAAGTAAAACGCTATAAGTCTGAAGTAATAGTCACAGTGAGGGATGTGTTGGCCTTATTAGAGGTCATTATTGCATCAAACTTTTTCTATAAAAAATTTTCTTTATAATTACCATTGAGGGACTATTGGTAAATGATAGAAAAGACACCATTTACAATCTCCACTGAAATAATTCAGGCAGGAAACACCAGTGGGTACACACATGCTGTCACACTCTCACCAAGACTATGTGTCACATACAAAACAGAAAGTGCACCATCCAGTGGGAGGGTCCCCACCTCAGGCCACTGATCGGGAACTGAGGACACACTGGTGGGATGTGGCAGTTTGCAAAGCACCCAGCACTGCCTGCCAACTACTGAAACAAGCTTGACCCAAACAAGAACTTGGATCTGACTTTCAGAAGACATCGGGACATGCTCAGCAACATCACAAGGCAATAATGACCCAAATGCATTATGTATGTACGTGAGTGTATACTGACTGGCAATACGGGGAACTGAACCCAGGTCTTCTTGCTAGGAAGCTACATCCCCAGCCTTTTTTATTTTCTAATTTTCAGAGAGGGTATAATTCACTGAGTACCTCACACCGGGCTCAAACTTGTGATCATGGTGTGTCAACCTCCCAAAGTGCTAGGAATAATTACAGGCAGACACCACCACACCTAACTTCAGGGAAAAAAAAAAAAAAAAAGAATTAAAAGAGGGATGGGAAGATTATTTCAGGCTAAAAAGAATGAAAATGCAAATAATAATAGTGACAGTGCTTACACCTTTATTGTATTTTAGTTTTAAAATAAAGATAAAAATCATTAAAGAAGCCACCCATGGTGGCTCGTGCCTGTAATCCAAGCACTATGGAGGCAGGGGCAAGAAGACTACAGTGAGTTTGAGTATAGCCTGGGCTACATAGTGAGTTGAGGGCCAGCCTAAATTACAAAGCAAGATCCTCTCTCAAAAATCCATCTACAACAACAGAAATCATTACAGAGTTTGGGGAACATTTTTAGAAATCTGCAAGTAGACTAGACGGATGTCTTATTGAATTATTTCAACTTTTCTTGGGTATAATAAAAGTATAATCGGCCAAAAATTTATTTAGCTTATGACAAGTTCAAGGTCCTGAGTTCAATCCCTGCTATCAAAAAAAAAAAAAAAAAAAGAGTAGTGAGTACTATCCTGGTCATACAGAAGACAATCTCATTATTCTTGAGATTTGTGCTAAATCTTTAAGAGTAAAATATCATTTCTGCAACTTTCCTGTGTGTCTGGGTTTTTCATAATAAAAAAGAAATGAGAATGCAAAGCCAGGCGGTGGCTCACACATGTTATCCAAGCACCCCGGAGACAAGAGGCAGGAGGAATGCTGAGTTTGAGGCTAGCCTGGGCTACACAGTGAGTTCAAGGTCAGCCTGAACTACAAAGGAAAACAAGCACAAGTAGCATAACCGCTGTCTATAAATCCTTATCCTACACAGAACCGACATTCTATTTGTTATTCTAAGTATTCTCAAGGGGGTGATGGAATGGACTGTGTTCACCCCATTCCACATGCTAATGTCTAAGCCCCACAATTTCAGAACATGCCTGCAATGTTACAGGGGTTAATGAAGTCAGAATGAGGCCATCAGAGTGTGTTCTGATCCAACACAATCTTGCCCTTAGAAGAAGAGGCCATTTGGACACAGAGGGAAGACCATTTGCAGACACCAGGAGAAAGTGGACCAGAGGGGAGGTCTGGAAGAAACCAGCCTACAAATATCCTGATCTCAGCCTTTGGCCTTCAGGCTTGTGAATAAATAAATTCTGTGATTTAAGTTACCAGCCTGTGATTACGCTGTTGTATTAGCCAATTAATATAACTGAGATGATCTCCCAGAGAAAGAGGAAAACTGGTCCCCGTATACGATTGTTCCATGCACACATTACCCACCGCTGATAAAGGAAATCAGGAGCGCCAGGATGTCGCGCATGCATGCAAGGAACCAGACAAGCTACCTGGGATGACTTCTTATCTGTAGCATCAGCTGGAAATACCCAGACTTGCTGGCAGTGCACACTCTCTCCCGTGAACCCACAGGACTGCCTCTCTCAGAGCCAGACATGCCTGGGGACATCCCTCAAAGCCTCGGTGGGATCCTGGGAAAGACACTTAAAAACACACAAATCCATCTGCAGCACGCGATCAGACACGGGATTTTCTACGGCTGAGCTGAAATGTCTTAAACACTATATTAAAGTCATTTCTCCTTGAAATAAAAGAATATCACACTTATCACCATGAGAGAGGATACTTTAAATGTTTAATACTCTCTACTTTTTCAGAATGAAAGAAAAAAAGCAAATAGAACTGGTAAGAAGGGTAAGAAAGTGGTATCTTTTCTCGTGTGACTTGAACCACATCCTGGTTATGGGAACAGTGAGTGAGTCCCACGCTGTCCAATGTGAGCACTGGGAAAGGCCCCAGAGTGCTCCCACGTGGCTTCCCTCACTCAGCATGCCAGGGAACCAACCTTAGCCAGAAGGAGTTTGTCTAAGAACACATGGCTGCTGGTCTGGCCCCACAGGGAACACAGCTTATCCCTAGAGACACTACTGAGTTCCAGCACAGGGGAATCCCTCAGACTAGCTGAATTCAAACACACAATGGAACTTTTCCCCACATCACTCACTTTATCCTTTGGGGATGACTGAGGCTTCCCTTTGCAGCCGTATCCCTGCTCTGCTGCTATTCTCCTGGAACACTAAGCCTGCACAGCTGGATCGGAAGTGTTCCCCAGAGTCCAAGTGTTGATGGCTTGGTCCCCACAGTGTCACTCTCACGAGGTGGTGATGCCTTCCCAAGGCTGGTCCTGGCAGGAGGTCTTCAGGTCACTGTGAACGTGAGACCCTCAAAGGGGATTGTAGGACGCTGGTCCCTTCCTCTTCCTCTCTCTCAATTTCACTTTCTGGCCACAATAAGTATCTGCTTCTACCAAGTGCTCCAGCCATGATGGGCTGCCTCACCACTGCCCCAAAAGAGCAGGGTTAACTGACCATGGACAGAAAACCAAAACAGTGAACCAGGATGAACCTTCCCTCTTCATAAAGTGATTGGCTCAGGTTTTGTTACAGTGATGGAAAACTTGACTCACAAGCAGTCAGTCAACTTTCCAACTTCTCTAAGGACAAAATTCCAATGGAGCCCGGTGGTGATAGTCCTGCCCAGTGGATTCATGAGCTTGTCTTCCTGCTGCGCCTACTGTGAGGGTGACTTAAACTATTCCCTTTATGAGTCCTGCCCATGAGCAGGTGGTCATCTACTCCTCCCTCAGGGGTGTACACACCAGGGTGTCACTAGGATGTTTCTATTCAAAGTGACACTGATGGCATCATCAAGCTCACATGCTGTGTTGCCACTGCAATGCTCAGCCATACGATGCCCAGAGCTCTACACGCCACACAAGGAAAAGCCCTGTTCTAAGAGAGTCAAGGCAAAGGTAACTGATCTGCCATTGTCAGATACTACTGATAAACAGCAATAATCATTCTCTAGGATTCCGGAGGTAATACAGGGAAAAATTATGCCTTTAACGTCCTAAGACTACAATCACAGGGGAAACAGATTTCCTTTTAATTTCACAAAACACTATCGATAACCCCTGGGCACATGTGACTTTTACAACCTGTGCCATCTACCTCCACCACTGCCCAGACCCATAAAGCACGTGACCAAGTTCAGCGGCCAGCTCTTGAGTCCAAGAAAGGCCTTGAGACGAGGGCACATTGGCTGGCCCTGTGCTGACCCTCTCAACTCTTCCCAAACCTCTACCCGGGGCCTCTGCAGCCCACACACCCCCTCTTACAGCTGCCAGTCCAGCCAGCCCTTATCATAGTGGCAGAACTGCTGCCCTTGCCTGGACTCTAACAAGTACCCCTCTTCCTGATGTCCTCATCACCTCTCCTACCACTTTCTGCTCTTTGGCATTATGGAAGCCTTCAATGGTTCTGCAGCACAGATGGAAAGCATCCGAACTCAGGCCTGGAGGTCAAACCCATCACCACGCAGCACCTTCCCATCTCTCTGACCTTGTCTCACTCGAGCCCTTCCCCAGCTCTCACGTTCTACATTCTGCCAGTTCCTCTCCAGACACATCTATGTCCATAAGCATCTGTTCAAGCCACTGTTCTGAAAACAAACACCCGGCAAGGTGGGCTTTGGACCCGAAGGATCTCAGTTCAGATCTGCTCTGCCGCTTGCCGGCTGTGACCTGTGATGAGCCACCTCACAATCTCTGAGCATCCGTTCCCGTGACTATAAGAGAGAAGCAGTAACCGCCCACTTCATGGCGTGTTCAGATGTTTAAGTCCATGAAAACACGGGCAGACTCTTGGAGGTCACCTTGATCGAGACACAAATAAGAGATAGTGAGGAGACTCATCGCCAGGAGGGAAGGTGACCTATTGAGTCCAGAGCAGGAGAAACAAGGGACAGGTTGTCGGGCAGCCCCTGGCCAACACCCTATGGCTTGGAACACTGGAGTAGTTTTGCTTTTTTTTTTTTTTTTTTGTCGTCTTTTTTGGCTAGAGTCAGGACCATCTGTGAATCACACTGCAGAGGCCAGGTTCTTGATAATTTGAGTTATACCCCAGGGATCCTGAACTAAACATATGTCCCATAAAAATATAAAGTCAATCATATGCTTTCACCTATTAACTAGAAAAATGAAGATTTTTATCAAAGTCTAACTTTTTATAGAGCAATGGCAGGTTCTTCCCATGATACGTGATGTGGCACAAACATCTTCCAACAGCCATGAGGAGCCACACACTAGCACCAGAGAGAGTAAATGCAATGGGTGGTTTTTCAATACAAATTTGCCACAGTGTGTTCATTTTCCGGGCTTCCGTAATGGATCTTTACAAACTTGGTAGCTTAAAATAGCAGGAGTTTTTCCTCTCACAGGCTGGAAACCTGAAATCAAGGAGCTGACAGGACCCCACTCTCTGACGGCTCCAGCATCTTTCCTAGCACCGCAGCCCACAGCAATCCATAGGGTGGCTGTGTCATTCACATCTGCCCCTCCGTGACAGTGTGATCTTCTTTCTCCTTGTGTCTATTTCGGCTCCTCTTCTTAGAAGGACGCTAGTCATTGGATTTAGGGCCCAGCTCAACGCAATACAACTTCTTAACAGTTTTTCTGCAAGGACCCTATTTTGAAATAAGGTCACATTCTGAACCTGTAGGTGGATATGAATTGGGGATGGAGGAGGAATGCTTCAGGCAACTAAGGTGACGGCTAAAGAAAATCAGAGAAATTTCTACAATCATTAGATCTAGAAGAGCCTCAAAGGTGGTCTCCTTCACATTTGTTAAACAACAGAGAGGAGGTGGCTTTCAAGGACACCCAGCAACGGCATACAGGACTAGAGATGGATTCCAACTCAGCATCAACAAGCTCATGCGGCATAAGAGTAAAGAACAGTGCAGTGTGCACGCTGTACCTCCGTGTGGTGGAAGACTCGGGACCGGACTCAGACCGGACTCAGTCCCAACCTGACACCCAGCTCTGTCACAGATACAAAGAGATGCTTCACTTCCTGGGTGACAGACCCAGGACAGACTGTGGGCGGATACTGAACAACAGCTGAGCCTTTCTCACACAAAACTTGGTTTTACCAACTGGAATAGTCCCATGCCCATCATCATACCAGAAATGAGTTCCAGTGACACTGAGTCAAGATGCAAAAGACAACAGGAAGAAATATGGAGGGACACAGACAAACACGGGCTATGGTTCCACTGAAAAAGCTCCAGCCAACCTGGGGGAGAGCATTATAGACAACTTCTGAGAAGTAGAAAAAAGGGGGCCTATCAAAGTCTAAAGGGACAGAGAGAGCCACGTATGGTGGCACACCCATGGAATGCCAGCATTTGGGAGGCTGAGGCAAGAGGATCACTGGGAGTTTGAGGCCAGCCTGGGGTACATAGTAAGTTCAAGGCCAGCCCAAACTACAAAGCAAGACCTGGTTTCAAAAATAAATAAATAAATGCCTCAGTAATTAAATATAAAAAGACAAAGAAGAATAAGATCATGACTATCACTTCCTGAATCATAGCCATGGTAATGTACCACATGTACAGTGTACAGAGAGCTTTAGGTTTCAAGGAGAAACAGCTAGACAGTTAATTCTTTTTAGAAACTAGTACTTGAGGATGTCCTTTCTTCTGAGCTGGGACTGTACCAGGGAAGCAAAATTATATAACCTGCCAAGTTTCCATTTGTTTTCAAATAATAAATTAGTTTTTTTTTTTTTTTTTTTTTTGGAGACAGGGTCTTGCTTTTATGGTTCAGGCTGGCCCTGAGCTCAGCCACAAACTCACATCACAATCCTCCTGCCTCTGCCTCCCGAGTGCTGCGATTACAGGCGTGAGCCACCACGCCTGGCACTGTGGTATGTGGTACTGATTGTTGCTGGGGTGAGTCTCCACACCCAGTATTGTTATGTGGTTACCGGGGAATCGAACCCGGCCCTTGCGCTTGCAAGACAGGCACCGGAACCACTGAGCTAACTCCCCGGCCCATCAAATAATAAATTAGTTTTAAGAAGTTGGAATATTTACCTTTCCTTTTCTCTTACAGGCCCACTACTTGTAACTTTTACTTTAACAGTCTGATCATAAAATATACATCTTGTGATATATATAATCCTTATTAAAAAGGAATTAGGCTGTACATTATAAACACACTGATAAAGAATATTGGCCAGTGTCTACATACAGGGTCCTACAAGTCCAAAAGCTTTAACTCTAACATCTCATTGTGATTTCTCATGGCTTTTTTTTTTTAGTTAGATTGCTCATGGCTTTTTTTTTTCCCCAAAAGCAAAAATCAACTTCTGAGAAAAAAGGGGGGCTAATTAATTGCTAGTGAAGTTGAGTTCCAAGACAAGGAAGAAATTTCTCTCTGAAAGACAAAACTGGGGGCTGAGGGGAGGAGGAACATTTTCCCAGGTCTCTCAAGCCCTAAGAGGGAGAAGAAAGCACAGGAGGAAGCTAACAAGGGTAGAATGCTTCCACACAGACACTTCCTTCAGGGAAAATCCAACTTCACTCACCGAGACCGGAAGGGAAGCAAAGACCACAACGAACAGAGGTTTTAAGATTCAGCAACTGAAAATCCTTCCCTCAGTTCCTCAGCAACCGAACCTCCTTTCGTTCCCTCAGTTCTGCCAGTCCCAGGTTGGGCTCCAGGTGCAAAAGTCCTTGCTGCTGGCACCCGCACAGCAGGGAGCCCAGGCGAAAAGTTTCATTCTTTATCCATTCTCAAGAGATTTAAGTGTTTCAGGGGAAATAAACCACAGATTGTATTATAATTGTTTTCTGTGAATGTAATGCTTGCTAAATACCACTGGAGATAAAACATAAGGTAAGATATTTCCTCTCCTGTCGAGAGAAGTACGTCACCGGCTCCCCGGGACACACATGGCCTCCCACCCAACAGGAACAACACAGCTTGTCACAGAAGTGTGCACCGCACAACTCCAGGAGGTGCCATTTCACAAAGGCCACAATATGAAGTTCTGGCTCTAGTCCTAGCCCTACTATACCCTGGGGACTTCAACAATCTCCCAAAGTGGTTATCATGGGGCACAGAGGACGAAATGAGATAGTGCCCACCACACTGCAAGAGCTCAGTCAACATTAGCTCAATAGACTGCTGCCTAGTTAGGGCAAAAGTAAAGCACACGGTATTAGTTAGCTCAGGCTGCCATAAGGAAATGTCAGAGATCCATGGGCTTGCACAAGGGACCCTTTTTTTCTCCCAGAATAGTCTATAAAGTCCAAGGTCACCGTGCTGGCCAATCTGTTCCTAGTGAGGACTCTACCTCGCAGGAAGAAACCTTCCTGCTATGGGCTCAGGTGGCCTTTCTCTAGAGAGTGTGCACAGGGGAAAGAGAACCCTCTCCTACCTATCACAAGGAGACAGATATACTCCCCTTCTTATAAGGCCACTAATCCCATATGATTTGGGTCCCACCTAACCCTCATCCTAAAAATCCCACCTGCAGGCCCTGGTCAGGGCCTCAGCGCACAAATTGGAAAAAGACACAGTTCAGGCCACAACACCGAGATGAAGCAAATGACAACAGTGTACAGTCCAGCAGTTGTGCTGTCTCATTTAATCCTTAAACAATCACATAAGTTATGATTATTCTCACATCACAGATGAGAACAAACACTCCTTAACAGCAATGAACTTGCCAAAGGGACACAGAGCTAGCAAGTGGCGACATGAAGATTCAAACCTAGATGGTGACTCCAACCTCCAAACTCCAAAAGCATCTGTGCTGCACCTTGCTCCATTAGGGGCAGACTCTTCCTTAGCTCCATTAGGGGGAGACTTTACTGCAAAGTATATTATAAACTGCATGACAGACTATAAATGCCAAGGCTAGAGAGAGATTAATAAGATCAGAAGCAGATTAGATTAAGGAGATGGGCTCAAAGTGGAGCCCTTCGGAAGGAGCAGGCTTGGGGCATAGAGAAAGGAAAGGGGCCAAGGAAAAGGCACAGGAAGAGGGGACCGGGTGTGGTGGCTCCTGCAGCACAGGACAGGAGCCACCTGCATAGAAGAGCAGGCCTGGTGAAGCAGCATAAATCCAAGGCAGCTGATGGGTGTGAAGGAGCTGGTAAGTCAGGCAGGAGACAGGGACCCTCTCGTGTGGTTGGCAGCAACCAGAGAAGATGACTGAGCAGAAGGAACAAAGATCTGGGGATGGACCTAAGGACAGGAAGACCACCCTGGCAACGCGAGGGTGGAGGATGGCGCTGCCACAGCAACGAGGCTCTGCGGAGTCCCACGCCACATCCAGCAGGCTGGGAGGATGAGGGTGCCACACACTCACCGGAACTCTAAGGCTTCCCCTACGCCAGGCACAGTCCTCAACTCTAGGAGAGAATGACCAGGAAGCCCGCAGCTACAGCAGACAGATGGCAACAAAACAAGGAAAAAACACAGCGCGGGGAGCCTCTCTGAAGAACACAGGGAGGACCAGAGGGGCCCAGATTGCGGCACACTCCTCTAATCCCAGCCCTCTGCACACCGAGGCAGAAGGATCACAAGTTCCAGCCCAGCAGGAGTAAGTCAGTGATTTAGCGAGATCCTGTCTTAAAATGTTAAAAAAAAGAAAAGAAACAAAGAAAGAGCTGGGGATATCGCTCAGTACAAAAGCCCTGGGTTGGAGCCTCAGTTTGGGGGATCCAGGTAGGCAGAGAGAGATGCTTAAGGGGCCAACAGAGAAGCCGTAGTAGGCCAAAGCAGATTCAATGACACAGGACGGACCCCAGACACAGAGGACACAACAGTCACCAGCAGCTTCCCAGCATGGCAGGGCACTGGCCCCAGGCAGTCCTGGGCCACCACACAGTGCCCACCAATGGATCCTAGAGAAATGAGAGATCCAAAGTTGTGAGATGCAGACAGAAACTGTCAGAAACTTGGACATGTGAGGCCCTGGGGGAAGGAACGCGGGGATTCAGGAAGGGCTGAGCCTGAAGAGCGATGGCTTGCTTATCTGAACAGGTAACCCTGAACCAGGGAGACTCCCAGCAGGCTGATTGGAGGCCCAGGGGGCATTTACAACGTCTGTTTGGAATTTTGGTACAACCCTTTACTCTCCATCTGTGATGCTTTCCTGAAAATGGGTTTTAAAACAAAACACACAAACATGGAAATGTGTGTGTGTTAAGGAGCAGTCCTGTTTTAAGGTGCTTCAAAAAGTAACAGCAACAACATAAAGGAAAGATTGTTAAGATCTCCAAAACCTCAATCTTTTGGCCTCAGGGGCCCACAATTCTTGCACACCAAGTCACATGTGCTTTTGTTTCTATTCTTTCCCTTCAAACCCAAGGGCCTCCATGAGCACTCAAGCAAGAAGGAAGATTCACGCCAACCAATTTTCACGTCTACCCCAGGTGAGGCGCTTAGGAGAATGATGCTCTTTATAATAAGGCTCATTATTAACCTATTTCATGGTCATCTTAATTTTGCTAAAACAAGGTCAAAGTATATAGACAACTTAAATGAAATGACAGCACAAAGACAAATGTTGGGAATGATCTCCTGGCCCACAGGCTGTGGCAGAATAGCTCAATATAACCACTTGTTGATTATATACACACATGGCTGACCGTGCCCTACCAGGAGCAGTGTGCAGACATATGCAGGTGATCTTAGCAAATCCACCATCAAAGTCTTAAAGCAATGACCCAGCTGGTCATGGACTTCTGCCTGTCAGCTCCAGCAGAGCTGGGCCCAAGAAACAGTAGTTCTTCCTAACTACACAGTATCATGGAATAACAGCTTCTGTTCAGTTTTGTAAACCCGACAAAACCTCTGCACTGGGAGTGTTTTTAGCTATATGTTTCACAAGTGAGGTAGATAGATGCTTTCTTAAGTAAAGAAAACTGTTACTTTAAGAAAATGATAAAGCAACAAAATCCACTAATATATTTTTCAATCAGGAGACTATGTTCAGGGATTTTCTCTAAGCTTCTTTTTTTCCTTTAAAAAAAAAAAGGAAATCCCAACACACAGAGCAGACAATTTGCTTTTTCTTCAAACTGACAAGCAGTATCATTTTGTATTGGATACTGGAGAATTCTTATTATTGAATGTGCCTTTATTCTAGGGGGGGAAAGCCTAGCAAAATAAAATATCAAGTATTAAAGAAAATAAAAATGGCCCAAGGAAACTCCAAAGTAATTGAATCCACTTGTATGACCAAAATCTCTAGAAACCCTGTGAGCCCTCGGCCTCCCCTGCCGAGCCTCGAGGGGCTGCACTGCCCAAATCCTCATAAATAAGAAGTCCCGCCCTCAGTTTGAAGTGGGACACCACCTCCGGGCATTTCTTCTCCGCAGCTCCCATACTCTTTACTTAAGAAGGACACTGAAGAAAGTTAATTTGAAGTTCCAGAATGGCTGAGCGGAAGACAGTGTAAGCACATAGTATTTCTAGAAGATTCTCTCTCCAGCCTCTGGGGTTCACGGCACATCTGGAAGGTTGGTTTACAGAAGCTGTATCTACTTGTTCAGTCTCCTGGGGCCAATGTGGAGGGTAAAACTTAGGGACAGAGGACCTTCCGAAACCTAATGCCCTTTACCAGCCTCCAACCAACCCAAATCTCCATCCTCCAAAAGCAGCCTGGGTTAAAAGACACAACCGCCTCTCAGAAACAACATGTTATTACACTGGCAAATGGAAGACACTCAACAAAAGTGCCTTCAGATGCTTAGTAAAACTGAGGTCATACCAACATTGAGTCATCGTGAACAAAGCAGCCAATACATGAATAATTCCAAAGAGATCCATCCAGCCTCTCTGCTGCTGTACCAAGAACTCATCTGACTTGGGCATTCACGGCTGTGCAAAGGGGTCTCATGAGTTCATGTTCTAAGCGAAAGGATTGTCTAAAGAGCATACTACCCCAGAGAAGAGCCCCCTTTTCAGTTCAAGGTTGAGAGAGGCCTGAGTAGAAGATGCTGAATATTATTGTAGCAGGTTGTAGCAATTCAAGCCAACTCAACCTTGAAGTGGCAAGAACTACCCTCCAGGGCTAGGGCAGAGAGCTCCTGCCATGAGTGTGCAGGGCTAGGGACAAAAATAGGGGCCCAGGCAAGAGGACAGTCCTGTAACTGAGGAAAGGAGTGCTACGGGCTGAGAAAGGACGAAGGTAGGCCGCAAACACCCAAAAGCAAAAGAGAAAGTGGGAGATGACAAGTCCAGGATGTGAAGGACACCTTCCAAAGAACACAGAAGACTGGTATAAGAGCAAGATAAGTTTCTTTTACGCACTACTGGTGATGGAACCCAGGACCTCTGCACTGAGCTCCCCCTCTAAGCTTGTTTTGTTTTTGTTGTTGTTGTTTTGGAAACAAGGTGTCACTCAGTCACGAAATTACTGAGGCTGGCTCAAGCTTGCAATTCTCCTGCTTTATTCTCCCAGAGTGCCGGGATTATAGGTGTCCATACAGTGCCCTGCTGCCTTCTTTTTCTTTCATGCAAATGTAGTCAAGTTTCAAATGCACTCAACAGACAGTTAGGAGGGAGACAAGTTGGAAGACTAGGAGAAAGACATGGGTGGAGGATTACACCAGCCCCTACTGTGTGGATACCAATACCTCTTCCAACATTAGTCCCCTGCTCTGAGGAAGGACACTGTCCAGCTGCCTCACACCCAAGTACCCTTCTTCAATCTTAAAGTCTTTCTGTAATGGTAGAAATTCATTTGCTACTTCTTTAGTTGCTGTATCTGTTTCCCAGGAAATGCTGTAAGAACACACCACAAAACTGGGGTAGCTGAAAAGAGAAATTTATTGCCTTTCAGACCTAGGGGACTGAAGTCTAAAATCCTAGTGTCAGCCCCCATCTATACATGATATTCTTCCTGTCCAACTCTGTGCCTGTCTCTTCTTTATAAGGACATTGATTTTATTAGATTAGAGACCATCTTAATCCAGTATGACATTATTTTAAACTTGATTGCCTCTTTGAAGGCCCCACTTCCAAATAAGGTCATATTCACAGGTATCAGCGATTAGAATGTCAACATATCTTTCTGAGGGACTCAATTCACCCTGCAACTCTTGCTTAGGCAGATAAATACAGGGCACCGTGAAAAATCCAACAATGAGATCGTGTGACTAAGCTGCCATTTCTGAACAGATTATTTGCAAACCTCATGCTGTTTCCAGAATATGGGAGCAAGCGTTGTCCTCAATCTCCCATGGCCGGGGTCCTACTGGAGCTCCCCAAAAAACTACCACACCCTGGCACCAGGATCAACAAAGGGCCCAAAATAAGTAAGCCCACTATTTTACACAGGAGGGGAAGAGCAGTCAGGAGTGCATTTCATCCAACTCCACCTCTGCTAACAAAATAATCACCTGGCAATGAGTCACACTTGCAAAGACAGCAGGCTGGTCCCAAATGAGGCAGAAAAGAGACAGGAACAGTCACAGAGGGGCAAGCATGGAAGGGAGCGAGCCCAAGGACACGCTTCTACTGGGCAAGAACTGGGGAGGAAAGAAAGGGAAAAATCCCAGACTTACACAGCCCAAGACTTCACTGGGCACAAGTAAAAGCTTTGTGATGGGGGCAGCATCATTAAGACAGATAGAGAGAGGAGGGAAAAACCACGAGCCCACCGTGGAGGTTCCTGCCCTGAGACATCTGGCCAGATGCACACGTGTGCTAAGAGAGGCCGCCCAGTCACGCACTCAGCTACAGGGCGTGGCACTGAAGAAGATGCCTCAAGCCGCTACTATCTATCCCAGAGGAAGAGCTGGCTCACCCCTGCTGACTGCAGGACACGGGCAAGGAGTCACCAGGACACACAGGACCCGGCTGAGCTAAGCTTATGACCTCCTGGGACTGAATTAGGAAAGGCCTCAGGAAGTCACGAGCAACTCGGCAGGGATGCTGCGGACAGGGTCTTCTACAGCAGCTGGTACTGTGAAGATGGAATTGATTCCAACACTTCCCCCAAAGCCTTGGGAAACCCACACAGTGTGCTGGGTGCCACAGCCAGCTCCTTCGCTTTGGAAAGGACACTGCCCAGAGCCTGTGGCTGGCAACATCCAGGTGACGAACAGATGCACTCAGGAAAGAGCATAGTAAGAGTCCTCTGGGCAAGTAGTTTGAGTCTCACTGGCCTAGGCCAACTTACCTTACAGTTGAAATGAACATGCTGGACTGTGTGTAGCACCTGCCTAAGGTCACAGAGCTGGTTAGTGACTAAGTTACCTCCAGAACCCAAAGCTCCTAACCCCTAGTCGAATGCCCTGTGAACCACCCAAGATTCCTTTTCCAAGCTGTACAAAAAACAAAAGCCTGTCACCTAGGCCCCATTTCTCCCATGGCAAAACAGATATGGTATTTGCCATGTAGTAAACCACTATTTCTTTACATGTCCACCTCTCTCACTAGCCTGGAAAATCCTTGCGTACCAGGACTGGTCTTCACCTTCTTCTCTCCCTAGTGCCTAACACAAGCCTGTTTAGAAGCATGAAATCAGGGGCTGAGGATTTAGCTCAGTGGTGCTGGTGCCTGCCTTGCAAGTCCAAGGTCCTGAGTTTGATCCCCCAGTTCCCCATCCCCCAAAAAGAAGCATGAAATCAACACTGGCTGAATGAATGAATGAATTATGAGAACATTTGGGCCACCACATAGGAGTACCATCATTACCTTACTACTTATGAATATTATTATTTCTGACGAACACCGCCCCCATAAGCTGAACTTTAAATATGGGGAGAGGGAATCTTTAACATAAGTCAGAGCAATAACAATAATGAAGATAACAAGACTGACACTTAAGTTAAAAAAATCTTTCAAGAGTCCTCTGGTCACACTTGTTGCTGCTTCTGGGCTCTTTGCAAACTCTCCACATAATATCAATACCAACAAACAGAACTGGGCTCTCTGCTCACTAGAAAGAACAAAGGTGGCTTTCACCACAGCTAAACACTAATTAGCATGTAATACAAAAGAGCAGGCACATACCCAGACAAACATGAAAAACACTTAACATTCTAAGTAATTACTGAAACAAAAATTTGACAGGTTTGAGCATATTTTTAGAGGTCACATACGGACACAATAAATCACTTGTTAAAAACTGAGTATATTCAGCAACTCAATGTAAGACACAGGAAAGAAAATAAATCATATGTCAGTGGCCCAAGTTCATCCCCATTTCCAATTAATCCGTCTTTGAGTAATAGAATGAGCCAGTGCAAGAAGGAACATCGGACTGAGAGATGGGAAGCCTGGCTCAGTACGAGATTCTGTGAGTTTTTAACAAGTTACTTTCATTGCGGGACTATGGGCTCTTCATCAAATCTACCAGCACCATCTTCTAGGATCTCCACCGAGTATCACGGGAACATTATCAGTACAGAGGCGCCTACTATGTTCCAGTTCACTTTAACAGAAGCAGCAGCTTTCTGAGCACCAGCTACTCTATAGCAGTGATGTATAGAGCGCGAGCCTGATTCTGTTACGCGTAACCCTTGGGTCAACTTTCTCTCCCAGTTGTCAAAGACTGCTTGGTCAGCACAGGCACTGCTGAAGTTTGGGTTTCTTCTCTTCTTGTGTCTGAGCCTCACAAGATGGGGCAGTGATGGCAACAGTAAGAGGAAGGAGGTCATTAAAGGCAAAAGAAGCCACGGCGTTGAAGTGGAATAAAGGATATTTAGGAAACTGTGATCTCCATCAAAGGAAGCGGCTCATACAGGGTCACCCGTGTATTACAAGAGTGCTGAACCTAAGTTTACTACAAAATATGTGATTTGGATACTTATGGTTTGTCCACTCTGTATAAGATATTTCATGAATGCTCACCATTTGCACGCAACGTGTTGGTGGCAAAGGGACGCATAAACGGACAAGTGATTTTATAAATGCTACCAAGGGCTTTGTTCTTCATGTAAGCCTTGTTTCTCAAATTCAGTATGTAGAACTTGCTAAGGCTAGGTGTGGTGGCACATGCCTGCAATCCCAGCACTCAGGACCAGAGGCAAGGGGATCACCGCAAGTTCGAGGGCAGCCTGGGGTACATAGTGAGTTTAAAGCCAATTACATAGAGAAACCCTGTCTCAAAAAATACCTAAAAAAATAAATAACCCCCAAATACCCCCAGATGAGCTACCCTTACCCTGTATGTTCCTTGCAGCACCCTAACTCACACATTCCAACTCATTCACAAAAGAGGCTGAGTGAACAAAAGAATGAGTCATAAGAGATCCTGATTCCTACAGATTAAAAGGATTACCGGTACTGAAGGGAAAAGACGCCATTTGCCATTTCAAACAGGAAGAGGGAAAAATCCAGTCCAATCCCTCAATCTGTTGCAAATGAGAAATAGAGTGTTAGGGCTTGGGTCACTCACTCCATGTCTTATAGACTGTATAAGTGCTAGAAAAGTCACAATGTCACCAGGAATTGGCACCAACAACTAACAGCAATGGTCAGTTAACACAAGGTTCATTCCATAAAAAACAGAGCAAAACACGGTGAGAAATCAGTGGCCACATAGTTTTCTGCATGTCTGTTCTTACATAAATCTGACCCAAATTAGTTAAACCAGTGGAAAAATCATTCAGTGAAAGCTGTGGTCTTTTTCTCCATAAATTTCTGGGCAGCAAGAATTTCTGCTATAGAGCTGGGGATTTAGCTCAGTGGTTCCAGGACCTGCCTTGCAAGCACAAGGGCCCTAGTACAATCCCCGGTAACCACAAATAACAATGCTGGCTGTGGAGACTCACATCCACCAGCAATCAGAGCCACAAATCACAGCATCAGGGGTGGTGGCTCACATCTGTAATCCTAACACTCGGGAGGCTGAGGCTGAGCCAGGAGGTTTGTTGTGAGTTCTAGGCTGAGCTCAGGGCCAGCCTAAACTACAAAAGTGAGACCCTGTCTCAAAAAAAATTTTTTTCTGCTATAAAAATCCTTGGGGCGGGGATTTAGCTCAGTGGTTCCGGCACCTGTCTTGCAAGCGCAAGTACCGGGTTTGATCCTCTGGTAACTACATACTATACTGGACATGGAGACTCATGCCCCAGCAGCAACCAGTACCACATACCACAGTGCTGGGCATGGTGGCTCACGCCTGTAGTCCCAGCACTCGGGAGGCAGAGCCAGAAGATTGCTGTGATGTGAGCTGGAGGCTGAGCTCAGAGCCAGCCTGAACTACAAAGCGAGACCCTGTCCCCACCCCCAAAAAAATCCTTAGCCCAGGCCTCAAAGGCTCACTTGCCTTGTCCCTTATATGCAGTATCTAACTGCCTTGGGAACAACGTCTGGAATCTCTGATGTGGTATTTTAGTCCCACAGTCCAACCCCGCTCACTTTCATAAATCTCTCTCTCTCTTTAGACCATATAACCTCAGTTTGGGGAGAAGAAAAAACAAAGAAGTCCCAGATCTTGCCTCCACATCTGCTAGTATCACCTCAAGGAGTCAATGAGTGCTCATCTCTAAGCCTCAGTTTTCCCTCTGTAAAAAGCAGATGATGTCCACTTTACAGCTTTCATAGATAAAAAGGTCTTGCACATTCCAACAGCCCCCAGCTGACCCTGTGAAAATGTCTGCCCTTCACCTTTTCACCTTCAGCAGTTCTTCCTATGCAATTCCCAACTCTGGGTGTCCAAGCAACTCTGACGGCTTAAAGAACTCCCTCTTTCCCTGTCTTCAGCCCCAACACCCAGGCCCCCTTAAGAAACCAGCTAACAAACTGCTCTTCTCTCCGGGATTCCTCTTGTAGCACTGCAGTTCCTTTCAAGATCACTTTCTCTTCTGGAGACCCAACCCAGAGCCAATCCCTTGGCAATTGGAAAATGTTATTTTACAGTCTTCAAAGTCTATTTTGATTTCCACCTGGCCTTCTCCACCAGCCTGCTTTGATCTCTTGGACCCCCAGTCCCCAGCCTAGAGCATTTCCCCTCCATCTTGAAAATATCAATATGATGACATGCGTTCCAATGTAGTGGTTAGCGAGAACTATTACCCAATCTACTCCTCCTGAAAACCAGGACAATATGTGCTGTGTAGCTGACATCTATTCCTGTCTCGAGCAGGGAGCCACAGTGCACAATTTCTAGTAATCGCTCAATCCTATGATTACAAGCAATCTGAGGGAAGTTGACAGAAACAAGTAGGTGCCACCAAAGAAAAGCTTTACTTGTCTTGGACCAAAGGGAATGAATGAAGAAAAGATGAAGCCATCTTGGACATGCTCAACACACAGAGAGGCTCAGAACAGTCCCTAAGTTCCCTGGTATAGGTATGCTAATTCACATACCTAGGAGAGATATTCTAAAGGTGTGCACTAAGGAAAAGAAAGCACAAAGTCCTCGAAGTTTCTAAGCAGTTTTATTTGCAGTAGTAAAATAATTTAAAAGATCAAAGACTCCACAGAAGAAAGCTAGGTGCAAAGAGGAAACTGAAATGGACCCAGAGCAGCAGGGACAGGCAGCCATGTGGCCACAGAGGGGCAGAGGGAGCAGTTCCATTCCCCTATGACCTGAGACGCACTCTGCTGACCTTCTCACTGGTCTGCTGGAAGATTATTACGCCTCTGTGACAAGCAGTCTTAAGTCAAGGCAACTGGAGTGGCTTTCTTTTCCTTGCAACCCAATATGCCCTGACCACAGCTCTCTCTGTTAAGCTAAACTAAAAACATTCCTCCAGGAGCTCCTTCTTATAATCTATTTCAACTGACAGCAACTACTTTTGTCTGATTTATTACCACTCTAAACCCTGCCTCCCCCGGGGGAGGGGCTGCGATCTCTTTTAGAGCTGCACGGATTTCACAGGGGCAGGGCGTGTTCCACCCCACCCGATGCATCTAGTCTAGTTTGGTCAGCTTATCCGTTTCCCTGAAAGCAAGGAAGCCACCACATCAGTGACTCTGTTGCTAAGACAACTGCTTACTTTCCATATCAACTGCAAACTCGTTGCTATGGAGACACATATACAAGAAAAATTCCTCTCTCCAGCCAGGGACCAGATGGCAGGGAACTCACAGAAGTCTTGGAGTAGGGGGGTTTTGCTAAATAGAATGTTTACTGAAATGGATTTCTCTTACCCTATCAGAGATGCAACCTCCCAGAACACGTTTAAACTGCATCCTCATTACCAAAAGAGAGAAAGAGAGGGAGAGGTTTGATTTCACCTCATTTTTGACAGAGATAATCCAGAAATCCTCTTTAGCTTCCACCACCTATGCGCTAATGTGTCCCAGATTTATACCTCTAGCCCAACTTCCTATTGAGCTTAAAACTCATAGATCAAACTCTCTACCTGATAGCTCCACTTAAGATGTTCAAAAACTCTCTCAGACTTAATATGGTTAAAAGAGAATTTTTGCTGTAACCTGCTTTCTACCTCCCAACTCAAATGTGTCCACGTACCTGCAGCTGTGACCCCTGACCCTTCCTACATGCCTCCGTTCCATTCTTTGGGCATTTTCAGCCACTGCCCCCTCAGGCCTTGGCATTAGCAGTCCTCTCTGTCCAGATCTTTCTTCACTTGTGTCCCTCTTGTCCTTCCTTCAAGGCACTGCAATCAGACTCTCTGAGAAGTGCCCGCCTCCCTCCTGTCCCCACTAGCACTTTATTCCACTTAATTCTCTCATGGCATGCTTTACCATAGGGATGTTGCTGCTCCTGTCCACACACAGACTTACTGCTTAACATGGGCCTCCTCCTCACCCCTCCCCCACCCTGGGGATGGTCCACGGGCACAAGGTAGCCCTGTGGGCACTCAGCACAGCACCTGGCGCCCCACAAATGTATACGCAACATGCACGGACCTGTGTAAGGATGACTGAGACTACTGCTTTTGCAAGTGCAGAGTTTATATTTTCATTCTGCAACTACTGTGCAGGCCCGGGAGGCTCAGCTGTAAACACTGAACTGTCCCGAAATGACTACATCTAAGGAAGACAGGAAGGAGCTTGGTATTTGATGAGGGCTGCAAGGAGTGCTTAAGGAGAGTCCAAGCCCCAGCTCTGTGCCAGGCTGCCTGGACTCTGACTCCCAGAGATCCTGGATTCCTATTCCTTCCACTACACCCGCGGTGGCGGTCACACTCACGTGATTTGGCTTCTCCTTTAAAAAAAAAAAAGCACATACAAATGTTCTGCTAGCTGGGTGTTTCCTAATGATATTAGTTCAGTCATTTATCGGTCCTGTCCCCAGAGGAGGACCAGCACAGCCTTCTGGGAGGCCCGGCATGGAGCTCCAATAAACGCAAGAAAGCACAGAACTTGACTCCATGGGGCCCAGAGGGGATCGCACACCCACGTGCCCAGTGAACAGAAGAGGAGAGAAGGAAGCTTTCCCGGGGAGCCTGTCCCCCTGTGAAGCAGCAGTCTCTCTGCCTGTATTTATTGCCTCCCGCTGAGTTCACATGCAAAGGTACTCAAGCAGGAGCACACACATTCGAAAATCAAAGACTTCGCTCTGTTCTCAGAACCGTCTGCAATCTTCCAGCACAAACCATCAAGTTATTATTAGAAAATGACTTTGGACATTACTCTCTATCTTCAACCATATTATTTCCTTGCTTTTCTCCTTATCATGCACGGTACAGACCACATCTTTAGCTCTATCAAACTATTGCTTTTGAAGATACTAAATGCAATTTATCTAGAAGCAAAATGCTGGTTAACTGAAATGTTTAAAAAAAAACATGGGTCAGTGTCTCTGCTTTACCTAAGTTACTAGAGCAGTTTAAAATCTTAGCATTCTCACTGTTTCAACAAGTTCCCGTTCTATTTAGGTAACCTTCCAACGCCATCTCGATCCCTTCCTTTTCTCTGACACTGTCCCCATGCATCCTTTGGGTCCAGCAACATTGGTTTCATAAGCATCTATACTTCTGTGGCAGAAAACCCTACATTTATATAATAATACAACCTTTTAATTGAGGTTGCAAGAGGCCCATCTAAAAGACTACATTTCCCAGCCTTCGTTACACCTAAAAGAGATCATATGACCAGTTTCTTGCCAATGAAATGAAAGCAGAGTACAGTGCTCTGTTTCTGGGAAAGATCCTTAAAAATTTTAACTCAACAGGACCCCTGTTTGTATCCACACTCACATATTCCTTCCTATTTTCTAAAATGAGAGCAGGCTGCCTGATGCCACCTTGGGCCACAAGAAGATGGAGAATGGAGATCAACAACGCATAAAAACAGCTGAGCAGAAAGATACATGTGGATCTCTGTCCAATTCCTCAAGACTTATAGAGCCCAGGGTGGTAGCTCGGTGGTGCCACACCTGCCTGGCAAGAATTCAGTTCTTGGTACAAAGAAAAAAAACCTTTTAAGGACTTATTCATGTGAGAGAGAAATACATTTCTGGCTTGTTTAAAATGCTATAGTTTGGATTACCTATGGTAAATAACTAATCTTTATCCCACCTCACCCATTCTTTCCTTTTTTTTTTTTCGAGACAAGTGTCTCACTACGTAGTTCAGAATGTCCTTACATTCACTATATAGCCCAGCCTGGCCTCAAACTTATGCCAATCCTCCTGCCTCAGCCTCCCAAGTGCTGGGATTACAGGTATGCACCACCATGTCCAGCTCAACCAACCATCCTTCAAAGTCTCTCGCTCATTCCCACACCCAAAGAATGTTTTTCTACTAATTTATTCAATTGTTTCTCTCTAAAAGGAATACTCAACTTGCCTATCATTATGTTCCATCTCAGCTCCAAATACTTCTGTGTGGGAAAGAAACGGCTCCCTGACTACCTCTGAGTAATACCACACACACAAACACACTGACTAAGGCTACTCCCAGTTCTTAGAGTGGTTTCTTCTCTTTCATTTTGTGTCAGGCTTCCTGTTTCTTTGGAATGTAAGTTCCTAAGGCAAGAATCAAATCTGACTTCAACATTACCTAATAATTCTGTTGAATCTAAAAAGCAAAGGACCCCCAAAGTCCTGGAAACAACAGGTAAACAAGACACTGATGACCTGCAACACAAAGGCACTATGAAAACAACTTAAACAAATGCCTACAGTGTGAAAACTCCAGCCAGTGTGGAAGCAAATTGGGCCAAGGAATAAATCCCTATGGGCCAGCAGATATTATTCACTGAGATAAGGAGCAAAGAAGCTAAAAATGACAAAAACTAAAGATCTGCCCAGTAACTAAAGTAGCATCAAGCATTCACTAGCTTTTTTAATATGCATTTCTAGATAAGTGGACTTGCTCTCGCCTGTAATCCAGGTACTCAGGATGCCAAGGCAAGAGGATCAGGACCTGGGGCCCAGCCTGGGCAAATTAACTGTTAGACCCTGTTTCAAAATAAAGAGTTGAGGATGTTGCTCAGGGCAGTGGCCCTGGCTCACTGGAAAAGGCCACCATAACATGTATCTTCTATTTCAAGTGCAAACAAACAGACTTACTGGGAAGGCAATGAATTCAAATGAAAAGTTTACATTTTTTTTCTTTTTTTGACACAAACCACTATGTGGTTCTGTCTGGCCTCAAACTCACAATAATCTTGCCTTAGCCTCCCATGAAATGGGACAACAGATGAGCCAGGACCTCATGAAAAGTATGGACTAAGCACTGGGCTATAGTTCATTGGTAGAACACTTGAGTATCATATGTGAAGGCCTGGGTTCAACCTCCAACACAGGAAAGAAGGGAAGGAAGGAGGAGGAAGAAGGAAGGAAGGAAGGAAGAAAGATGGACGGATGGACGGACAGACCCAAACACATCACTTCTCATGAAGGACCAAAAGCCATCAGTTTTAAATAGGTGAGTGTACTGGCTTCCTATATTACTTACTATAGAGAATTATCCTGCAACTAAGGTGATTTCAAAAAGAAATCCCAAGGCCTTTTCCGCTCAAAGGAAGGCTAGGAAAATAACGTGTCAATTGGCTCTCTAGATAGTACATGATGCAGAGGCATCTGGTAGACCTACTTAGGCGCCACAACACCCTGCCAAACACAAAGCAACAGCTTTTAACAGTGTGCGGTGGAGATAACAACAGATACACTGATGGGTCCTCGGGTCCAGGAGAACCAAGCTTCCCAGAACATGGGCACCAGCACCTTCCTGGAAAGTCACTATAGAAATGGGATGGAGGCCAGAAAAACAAGGATGTGAGAGACAACGAGCAGACAAGAAAGGGTCGGGTCAGAGCACTGGGATGCGGTTTCTGCTGGAGAAGCTCGTGACCAGGAGAGATTCTGAGTAGAGCCCATTGGGTGAGGGGCCTCCTTATAGACCGGGGTCACAATACATCTAGCTTTGTATTCTTCTAGCCCTCAGTGTAGTACAGACTTCCAGAAGTTTGTTGAACGAGCAAACAAAAAGTTGGCAAGGCTAAGACAAGAGTAGCATAGCAACTGATGCCCAGTGGAGTCAGGAAGGAGCAGAGTCAGAAAGGAGCAAATGGAAGAATGGGCCAGGGAACACGTCCAAGGGCACCATAACCATTTCCTGTGATCACAGGAAGTTGGCGTGTAAAGGGTCCCGCTTAGCGCCTGTGACGTAGAGGTACATCTATTTTGGGGACCACAGAGACCCTGAAGACTCAGCAAATGTGGATAGAACAGAGCAGAAGGCAGCCGCTCACTCTGCGCTGGGCACTGGGGAGAGGCCGACCTCTAGCACTGTAGCTTCCAATGTCGTGTAAGGTGAGTCACCACTGACCCAACACACACTGCACCTCTGACACCACATCAATTTTTATCCGATTCTTTGAAACGGGCATCATCAGGGCCAGACGACATGGTGCTTTAAAAGGTATCATTTGTCTTCCTTCCAAGATGATGGCCAGTGAAACAGGTATGTTGACCAGTGTCATAGGAAATGGAAATGCTCTGGACCCCAAGAGCAGGGAAGCAGAGGTCGCTGTGTCATAAATGCCACTTCCATTTCAAAACTGCCTTTGACAAGCCATCTCACTGGCCAGGGGGGCAAAGAAACAAGGGGGAAAAGGAGGCGGGCACTGGAGAGAGAATTTATATTGAAAGGGTGATCAAAATATATGGTGATAATTTAAATTTAACAGCATTACAGCCGTCATCAGCTGTCTAACTTACCAGAGGTGACAAGACACAACTTCTCTTTCCCCAAGTCAAAATGACCATGATTTTTACACAGTGGAGTACTCCCTACCCATAAATAAGGATGAGCCTGCTACATCTCCAGTAGCATAGCAACTGATGCCCAGTGGAGTTGGGAAGGAGCAGTCAGAAAGAAGCGAATGGAAGGATGGGCCAGGGAACTCAGGAACTTTGGGCCAGGTACTCAGGATCCAAACCGGATGCATCCTGAGAACATACTCTTAAGTGAAATAAATTGGACACACATGTTTAAACATCGCATTGTTTCTCTAGTATGATAAATTCAAGGCAAAGATGAGGACTAAAATATATTACATATTGGGAAATGGAAAGAAAACATTCAAATGGGAAGGAGAACAAGGGAGGGGTGAGAGAAGAAAGGACGGCACAAGAAAAGGTAAAAATAGAAGGAAAAATGGAAACAAAGCTTTTATATACAGAGAGGAGAAGACAGTTTGCGGGAATAAAGAAGAGGCATGATATACCACGTATCAGTGCAAATTCCCTATAGTGTTATCATTATACCTACCTATAATGTACCAATAAATGTTTTGCTTCCACAAAAAAAAAAAGAGAAAAAGGATCATAAAAGGGAAACACTTTGAATCAGTTGAGGGCATCAAGACAGCCACGACACTACTAAACACACACAAGGGGCTGTCTGTCTTTGTAGAGAGAAAAGGCTCAGAGAACCCAGTGGAAGGATTCTGCAAGGCAAGGACTGGGTAAGAGACTGAAAACCAAGAGCCTCTGGCTTTCTCCAATTGCAAGACTCTTTTTGAGACAGGGTCTTATTTTGTAGTTCAGGCTGACCCTGAGCTCAGCCTCCAACTCACATCACAGCAATCCTCCTGGCTCTGCGCTGGGATTACAGGCGTGAGCCACCACGCCCCGGACTGTGGTATGTGGTTCTGATTGCTGGTGGGAGTGAGTCTCCACGCCCAGTATTATATGTGGTTACAGGGGATCAAACCCAGGCCCTTGCACTTGCAAGACAGGTGCCAGAACCACTGAGCTAAATTCCCGGCCCTGCAAGACTCTTGTACTTACTGACAGGACAAATCTGGACCCATTCTGACAGTATCAAATATTCTCCACGTGTATCCCATCATCTAGAGTTACTCTTGGGTTCGTTTGGATTATTTTAATCCCAGCAGCCATGGTTCAGCCAGCACTCAGAGGAAGCACATAGCATCATCCACTGTGACCACCAGACTGAAATATAGTCCAGCACCAAGGTCAAGCACAAGACTTATGGAATTGTCCGCAACTAGAGCGAACTCCTGATCTGCCATGGTTTGACCTCTGGTGAGTCACTTAACTAGAGTCTAACTCCATCTAGCAGAGCCATGGTGAGGAAGAAATGGATGAGGCACATGACAAACACAAGGCAGATTTCCATACACGATGACTACCATTCAGAACATCAGTGACTCCTCAGCTTCCTAGATGTCCATTCCTAAAAAGTAGCCAGGCATGGTGGCACACGCCTGTCATTCCAGCACCCTCGGAGGCAGAGGCAGGAGGACTGTAAACTTGAGCCCAGACTGGGCAGCTTAATGACTCAGTGAGATCCTGTCTCAAAATAAAAAATAAAAATAAAGGGCTGGGAATGTAGGTCAGTGCAAACACCTCCCCTCCCTTAAAGACTAGGCAAACAAAAATCTTAAGTCTCCTCTCCCTAAAAAACAAGTATGTACTGGCCCAAGACATGCTGCCAGTAATTTCAGGTGGGCTGGTCATCAGCACCCCACACTCAAACACTCCCAGGTCAAGAAACCCTGAGTACCAGCCAACTCCTGCTTCCTAACATGAAAAAATACAACCCCTTCTGGGCCAGGTACTCAGGATCCAAACCAGAAGCAGAAGTCTCGCCTTCCAGGCCAGTCCTCTTTTCAGCCAAGTTGTCCTCCTTCATAATCTAAAATAGTATTCAGAGCACTAAGCCATGGAAATAATAAATACACTCTTGGACAATGTTTCCTCAGTAAACCTTCTGATGCGAACAATGTTTTTGCTCAAATAGCAAGAGGGAAGTAAAGAAAAAGCACAGAAATAGAAACACAAACCTGAGCCATTATAAGCTAATCTATAAAAAATAACTGTGCCTTCCTTTTCACATACAGGCACCTAGAGAGGTTAGGACATGCTGATCCAAGACTCTACTCAGGAGGTAAAAACATAAACCCAGACTTTAAAGCTCAATTTCAATTAGTATGGCCAAAAATCATCCAAAAATGAAACTGTTGAGATGAAAAGGCAGATGTGAAACTTTATAGAGTCAGGAACAGCTTACCCCAAATGAACCCAGGGCTTTAACTGTAGAGTGGGTCATGAAGGCTTCAGGATGCACACAAGACATCTGCCTCTAACAGCCTTGAGGAAAAGGCCCCGGAATCAAAATGTGATCTAAACTTCCGTGCCTACTTCCTTCTACTCAAGGGGATGGAAAAACAAGTCAAATGAAATCACAAGGGAATCAAGCAAAGTATGGGGCAGTCTACAGGCTAAGCAGTGGTTCTCTCTAAAAAGGGAAGGCAGACAGAAGAAGGGCAGAGGAGTGCAGCAGACTACGAAGACTGGAAGGAAAACGCGCTGGCTGGCCATACTCAAGGCACAAACGATGTTTGGATACTGATTCAAACAAACATACTACAAACAGGAACATCTGAATTAGACCTGTTATTAGAGGACACTAATGAATTGCTCATTAGGGGGATGATGGCAATGTGGTTATGTAAGAAATCACCAATTACCGTTATAGGTATTAAAGTACATTAAAATGATATTAAGATTTAGAAGTTGCTCTGAAATACCTTGGCAGTAGCCATCAAAAAGAATGAAGACAAATTCTCATTAACCATTGAATCTGGGAGTAATGTATAGATTCATATTTCTCTCTCCAGTTCTGTGTATATTTGGAAATGCCTATAATTAGAAAATAAAACTCTAGGGGCTGGGGATTTAACTCAGTAGTTCCTGAGCCTTCCTTGCAAGCGCACAGTCCCTTGTTCAATCCCCAGTAACCAAATACAACAATGCTGGGCGTGGTGACTAACCCCTACCAGCAATCAGTACCACATAACCACAGTGCAGATATGGTGGCTCATGCCTGTAACCCTAGCACTCAGGATACAGAGGCAGGAGAATTGCTGAATTTGAGGCTGAATTCAGGACCAGCCTAAAGCACAAAGCAAGACCCTCTCTCAAAAAACTAAAAAAAGAAAACAAAACTCTAAACCAGGGATGGTGGCACATGTCTGCAAGCCTAGCACTCAGGAGCCAGAGGCAGGAAGCTCATCACCATGAGTTTGAGGCTAGCGTGGGCTACATAGTGAGACCCTGTCTCAAAAAACAAGAACAGAAAATAAAACTCTAGCTTTTTGAGGCCGTCTAGGAGATAAAATAGAAGCCACAATATTTCCTTTTGGCTTACTTATTCATGTGGCTGATGACATCTCGGCCCCGGAAAAGAACCCGGGAGAGCATTCAGGGACTGTCCCACCTGGCTGAGCATCGGAAACACCTGTGCAGCGTACCTGCACTACCAAGTTTTCCCAAGCTCATCAGGGAGGGGCCCTGGAGAAATGATAATTGTTTTCAAATGCCACAGGTGCTTCTGACGCAACCTGGAACGTTGGCACCCTGGCAGCCCGGCCAAACAGCTGTCCAGCAGTGGGCTCCCTCTAAGCCCCAGGGGACAAGAGTCACGCAGGATTCCACATTCTCCACTGGAAAGACCGTGGAGTCCGCATAATGTGCAAGGTCTCCATTCCCACCTTCATCTAATGTACCTCTTACCAATATTTGGGCCTACTTAGTTACCTGCGATGAGACTGAACCTGCAATAGGAGCTACTGCCAGGTAAAGTTCCCTGGGAAAAACAGAAGTGGACCTGCCCACCTGCAGGAGCTTTCACTGGGAAAGGTGTCAGGGAGGTGCTTTTTTTTTTTTTTTCTCCATTTCCTCAGTGAGAGTAACCAGGAGAAAACCCCAAGTGAACAAGCCAGGGCCAGAGTCCTGAAATACCTGGTCATACCTGAGCACACCTGGTAGAACCTGAGCATACCGGGCGGTCGATCTCTCAGAGGAGCCATCAGCTGGCCCCAGGTTCGCCCCAGGAAAGAGGAGGAACAGCTCAGAACTCTAGCTTTGTTCTCAAAGCACTGCAAATACTGGGAACAAACGCTACACCACAAAACTGATTGGCACTTGATCAGAAGCGTGTCAATACAGGTCAGCGTAACTAGGAAGCCAAGACTCAACATTGCAGAAGATTAGCAATCTCAAATCCTTGGAACCACTCCCTTTCAACAGATGATATCTATGTTTACCCAGAATAACAACCAACAGCCCCAGAAAACATGACTCCCAGCATCCAGCAAGCGGGGAGGCAGCCTTGGGCGAGTGGGGAGCAGATGGAGTTCTTCCAGGTATGCCCTCACACCCCACCCAACATCAGCTCGCCACACTCCTTGGGCTGATGAGGAATAACTCTTGCAGCTCTGACTGTATACTTCAGCCTTGCTGTTGTGTAACATTTCAGATCGTGCATATGCTGAATTTCTTTTACGTGCACTAGTGTTATGTCAAACAGAGTTGCAGGCAAGCTATAACCTGCAGAATCATTTACACCAAACTAAAAGCCTTGTTCCCAGCTTTATCAGTGACATGAGGCATTGAGGGCCCCTGATCAGAACTTTGTTCTCTACGTTTTAAGTCTAAAATTGTTCTGCAGACTTTCCTTTTCTGGCCACACATATTTTCCCTGTACAGAAGTTTTAAATACCGTACACATCTGTTGAATCTCTTCTGAAGTTTCTAGAAGATTGTAAAGTGCTAATAGAGTGTGCTCTAGGCTTTGGTCTCCAAGTGCCCAGCCTGAGAAATGCATGGAAACAGAGAGGGGACTAGATACCTGGAAATGACAGAAGGCTTCGCCGACACCGAAGTTGTCCTTCCTTATTGAAAGTGGCACACTTTGAGTGTTACTGCTATAGAGAAAAAAGACCCTTGCGAACAAGATGCCAGAAGACTTATAAATATTCACGTCTGCATGTTCCACCCGAGCACCGTGAGACCCAGGGATCAAAGTCAAGCTCCTGTGTGGTCACATCTTTCTTCTGCTCAGGCCACGCCGCTTCCTAACCCAGCCTCGCCACCATAAACCCTAGGTGACTGCTTCATTATTCATATTCTTCCACGTCGAGAGCAAGGGGAATTTCTCAGGCTCAAGATTCAACTCAAAAACGCAAAGGCGCTAAAGGCCCCACACTGGGGCTGCTGCTTGCCCCACACAATGGCGTCCTGTGCCTCAGCCTGACCTCCAACAAGCGTGAACAGCAGGACACCAGCCCCCGAGAAGAGGATCAGTAACATGAAAAACAAAGCTGGAAACACAGTGATGTGGTGGGAAATTCTCTGACAATTTAACTGCAGCTGTGTTACCTTTCAAAAGTCCAAGTTAGGTCCCAGTGTTATTTCCCACCTATCAGTGCGCTATGGCGACTGCATCACACCTGACCTGTGATGCTCCTTTAAAAAAACAGTGAAATTATTAAAACCATCTTCTTTTGGCTGAGCATGAAGCACTAGCTAAGATTTGATAGTCTCTAATGGGAAACGTACTCTGAGCCAATTTTTCATACTCGGGGAGTTTCAAAGTTGCCAGACACTTTATCTGTACCCCGGATTTCACAAAAGACTCCTAGCCACTCACATCTCGGGCTGATGTTGGAAGAGGGAAGCGTACTCCACCCACTTTCCTCCCAAAGTCAATCACTGCCCATTTATTCTAGAATCCAGAAGAGGTCACCTTTCTACAAGTTAAAAAATCAGAAAGAAATCTGCCACTTTTCTCTAGCTCTTGGTGACAGCTTTTGTCGTACACAGCCACTTCATGGTTAATCGTTGCCCTTGGAATACAGATCTTTCTTTGAACTCTAAACCCATCCACATAGAGGATTGATACTGCACACTACTGTGGTGTGATTATCAAAACTCTACCAGCCGGTATATCTCGTGTAGGCAACAACACAAAACCAATATGCTTCAGAAAAAAGAATTTCTTCACAACTATCTAAATGAATTTCACAAAGTAAAAACCATTTATTAACTACTCCTTCAGCATAGTAGATAGAAATTCAGTTTTAACAGATTTTTTTTTAATTAAAAAAAACTGTCAATTCCAGACAAGAGGCTTACCTGACTCCTCTCTTTGTCCACTTTCTTAAAACACTTATTCAGGGACAAATTATGTCTCACTGAGTTTTTCCACCCAGTAGGTGCATTCGCAAAATACGGAAAATGTTCCAAGATCCAGTTGTAGATATCCTTCACTGGCAGGCGCTTGGTTGGAGAGTCCTCGATGGCCATAAATATGAGGCAGCTAAAGGAGTAGGGGGGCTTGCAGTTGGGGTTCTGCCTGGCATCGTAGGGCATGTCAGAGTGGGCGGGGGAAGGCGGGGTATCGTCGTCCAGGTCTTGGACGGGGCTGACACTCCTGAGGACTGACTCCCCGAAGCTCTTCAGCAAGTTCTTGCTCTCGTGTAGCCAGTTCAGGTTGGTCAGCTCCTCATCTTCCATGGTCCCCTCCTCTAATCTGATGTCAGGCAAGGAAAAGTCGAGGTCATCGTCTTCCTGAAGGGCCTTGGAGAAAGCGCTGCCTGGGTAACACTGACTCAGTCCACTGGACACACTAATTCCTGAGCTTTCTGGCTTCTTACTGGCAGGCATGACTGGACCCATTTACGTGAGGGCTCCTAGAAAGACAGTGCAGAGAAATGATGAGGGGTGAGACTCAAATTGCAAAGGCAGCCTGGGCCCTAATTCTCTCGCTGTGTGGTCTACGCCTCCTCCATGGACCCCAGCTACCCAGGAAGAACACCTCCCAGCACTCATCAAGCCACACAAACCTACAGTCCCACTGCACAAAGACTGCAAAATGAACAACACACAGCTCCCGGGGCTTTGTGCTATGGTTCTCACTGTTCACTCCTCTCAGAAAATAAAAAGTCTATAAAATTTAAGGTTAAATGTAGTGGTTTCCATGCAAAGATCAATGAAAGGAACTTAGAAATAAAGCTGTGGATATGGAGACCACTGATTTGGTGCCTGTAGTAATTTTTCCCCCTCAAAAAGTCATGGCCCAAAACTCCCAACTTTAATTATGTTTGTTAGGTCTAAAGAGGATAACAAGGAATTCTGTGGATGTGAACTTAAAGAAGCAATACATTACGTTTTTTCAGGACAGTACACTCAGAATGAAAAAGCAAGAAACTTCAGGAACTACACAAACAAATGGGCGTGAAAAAAACGAGACCGGGCTAATGTCGTATCCCTAGAATCCCTGCTCTCTGGCAGGCTGAGACCAAGGACTGGGAGTGCAAGATCTACCTGGACAACTTAGCAAATTAACAAGAAAAATGAATGTAAAGGCCTGGTGAGACAGCGCAGCATGAAGGCCCTCAGACCAGTCCCCAGTAACAACAGTGAGAGAGAATTAGTGGGGGGGAGTCAGGAGATTAACTGGCTGCTTCAAAAGAAGGCAGACTCAATAAAAATTGTTACACAGTTCTATTCCCCTCATCCTCACGTTTATCAATGACCTAGAACAGTAAGTACAATAATATCTGATGAGAAAGAAAAAACGAAGTAGCCAAGTCCTTAAACAGAACAGTATCTGCGGGTCCTAATCCAGTTCAACCCTCCAGCACTCCATGCAGGAGTGAAAGAAATGGATATGAGAAAGTCTTCTGTTCTCTACTTGTAGCGCTAAAATAATGAATGACCTTTGTGTAAAAAGAGTGCTCTAGTTTGTAATAGCTAAATCTTGGAAACACCCAAATGCCCACCCACCTTAAAAAGGATAAAGACGTGGTTTTTTATACAATGGAGTACTACTCTGTCATAAAGAAGGAAGAGCTTGAGATATTTCCACCTAAGCAGATGCACCCAGAGACCACACTCTTCAGTGAGATAAATTGGACATATGTGTTTAAACACCGCATTGTTTATCTGGCGTGAGAAACTGAAAGTGGAAATAAGAACCAAAATGTATACTGAAATGGGAAGAAAACGTTCAAATGAGAAGAGGAACAGGGGAAGAAGAGGGGAAAAGGAGAAGGGACACGAAAAATAAGTAAAAATAGAATAGAAAATGAAAAGTGCTTGGTTTTAATCTTGCCCCTCCAGTAAAATCGAGCAATCTACCTCAAAACATGAATACATCCAAGAAAGTGATGGTTCTAAGCCTCTAAATGTCCGAGGACACCGCTTCTAAGTTACCTGCTGCTTCAGCACCGAATACTCCAGCAGCAGATTCCGGAAAGGGAGGGGCGGAGCACCAACCACTCGGCCAAGGGGGCCAGTGAGCCACTGTGCTTTCCCCGTTCCCAGAGTTAGACACACAACTCGCTCTCCAACCGTGCAAAGAGCAAACTTCCACGGTGCTCCCCAGTCCAATTCAGGCAAGGGCAGTGCAGAGGCCTCAGGGCTCAACCACTGGGAATACTCCCTGCTGTCAAATAAGGAGTGGCTCGGGATGAACATGGAAGAGAAAAATAAGATGGTATCTCTAGGTTTGGGAATATGACTGCAGCCCTACTTGCTATTGCTTTTAACTTCTTTATGAGCGAATGAGAGCTAATAGCGTCTCTCTTAAAAGATTCCTCAGGTCCCACCAGAAAAATGTTCTGATTACCAGTCTATCCACACAGGACAACCCAAAAGAGAGCTACCCTGCTACTGAAGTCAACTTTAGCTCCAAATGAAAGTTTTATGTCTCCTGAGCTTCCAAACAAGAAAATTATATCATGGCTGACAGTAAAGTAATTTAATTGCAATGTTGCTATGACAACATGCTGCTCTCTTTCTTTTTAATTTGCTTATTTGTCAGTAGCTTCCCAAAGGAACTAACACGCTATTCTCCATGTTTTCTTTTGTTTTAAACAAACACCGCTAGCACTGGTTATATCAGAAAAACGGCAAAAGAAGGTTTAGAGGATTCGGTACCAAGGGACCTTTTGTCTGCCTTGCGCCCCAGCCGTCCTCACCCCCACTGGGAAGAACTTCTCAGTCAATCCAGTATCTCACAGTAACAGTGTGGACGGCTGCTGATCACTATAGTTCCATGTTTTACAAAAAAAAAAAGCAGTTCCCAGAAACCACAGCTGAGTTTTCCATTATTGTACTCTACATAATTTGCCAAATCTTTTTTTCCTCCTATTTAGAGGCAAGAGAAAAAGGTGGGGGGAGGGTTGGGAAAGATTCTAGATCATGTGAGTCCGCAGTTAAGCAAAACATTTTTAATCTGCTGCCAATGGGTTACTCCACCAGATTTGCAAATAGTTATTCATTGGTGACCTCCTTACAACTTTTTTGTTTGTTATTCGTTACATTCTCTACATGCACACACCCTCTTTTCCTTGTGTATGTTTTTAATGACTTGCTGTGTCGTCACCGCACTCCCCCGCACCGGAAAAAAATGCAATAGAAAATCTGAAGTTTCTTGCCCAGTAACAGGATATCTCCAAATAACTGACAAAGACGTGATGGTCCAGTTCCTCCCAGATGATCACCCTTAACTTTCTAAAAGTTGAGAAATCTTCCCTGAACTGAACCCGGCAGTCAGGAGTTGTGGGGACCGAAGGGCCATCCCCCCTCCCTTGCGCGCGCAAGCACGCACGCGCTCCACTCCAGGCTACTGTACTTGTCAAAAATATTTCAAGGGAGCAAGCGGGAGCTACGATTGGCTGTTTCTAACGTCAATCAGCACCGTTGCCAGGCAACGGGGAAACTGCTCTTCTCCGCGTATACAGGGCAATTGGGAGCTCGCATACCTTCACTGCCGGTCAGATGTCATAAACCTTTTATTGGCCGCACCGCGGCGAGCCTTAAAAACAAATCAATAAAAGCTCGCCGTCCCCCAACTTATCCGGAGCCCAAGAAAGGTTTCAAAAAGACGGGACGAGAAGAGATGGGGCCTCGGGGGTCTCCGGAGACCTTCCCAATTGGTGCCAAGCTTGCAGTTTGGGGGGGGGGGATCTTTGTTAGGAGCCTGTTTCTCATCTCGGGGTCCCTACTTGGTCGGCACCCCTCCCCGATCTGGAACGGCGGAGAGCCAGTCCTCGGCAGACAATACCGACTCCGAGCCGCCCCGGCGTCTTTTCGCAAACCGAGACACACACAGGGAAGCAGCCTGCACGTCGGGGCCGGAAACTCTTGGGCCCAGGCAACTTCCCCGGGCGGGGGCTCCGAGCGCCCTCCTGGCCGGGCCCCCGCCCCGGCCCTCACCCGGACGCCGCGGGATTGCTCGCCTTCCCCAGCGGCCAGGTCTCCCCGGGGCCGCCTCGGACGCGCCCCTGGCCGAGTCTCCGAGCCAGCTCAGGCGCCAGCGGGAGCGGGGCGCACACTCACCTGGCTGGAGCGGGGCGCGGGGACGCGGGGGCGCCGCTGCCCTTCAGCGGAGCCGACAAACTTTCGCGGACGCCCAGCGGGCATCGCTCGGTGGCCCGGCTCAGGACGCGCGGGCGCGGTGTGGCAAGCCCGGGACAGCGGGCGGCGGGGGGCGGCCGCGGGCGCGGGCGGCAGGGGCGCGGGGGTCGCGGCGCGGCATGGGACCTGCGGCGTCCGCCGGGCGCGCCGCGCGTCCTCCCGCCGGCCCCGCCGCTCTCCCCGCCCCGTCCCGCCTCCCGCTCGCCTCCGCCGCGGCGCGTCGGGCCGGGGCGCGCCGAGCGGCGAGAAATTGTTTCCACTGCAAACAAAAAAAGGCGACACATGACCAGGCAGGAGGAGGGGAAGAGCGGGGAGGGAGGAGAGCAGAGGGGAGGGCCGGAGCTGAGGGGCGGAGGGAGCCGGAGAGAGGGAAAACGTGGGCCGGGCTGCGGGCGGCCTGGGGCTCCGGGCGCGGACCCGCGGGCGCCCCTGCTCGCGCCCCGCGCCGGCCCAGCCCGGCCCAGCCCCTCCGCTCTCTGGAGCGCGGGCCCGAGGCCGCCTCGTCTGTGCGCGCCGCGGGCCCGAGGTGGCCGACTGGGCCCTAGCGGCCCGGGGCGCCTGCGACCGCCCGCCACGGGCAGGTGGGACGGGCGGCGCTGGCTGGCTCCCTCCCGGGGCTCTGGCCGCACGGGCTAGCCGGCGCTGCGCTGCTGGCAGCGTGTCGCCGGAACGCTCCTGCCCCATCCGCACGCCTTACAAGGCTCGAAAGTAAAAATAAAAAGAATTACGATGCGCGCGAGGCTGGTGAGGCTGAGGAGAGGCGATCCCGCTTCTCCCAACTGCGGCGTCCTGGCCGCGCGAGCCCTCCCCCGGCGCCCACCTCTCGCCCCGAGGCTCCGCCGCCTCCAGACCAGGTGGCCGAGCGACAGCCGCGGGAGGGAGAAGGGAGGGTGGCCATTACAGAGGAGGAGGCCCTGAAGGCCACGCCGGAGGGGCCGCTCCAGGGGATTGTGCCCAGCGCCCCAGCCGGCTTCCGGGCCTGCCGAGAGGACAAGTCTCATCTCCTTCCCGTGTGAGCTCCCAGGAGCCAGGCTGACAATTTGAAAGCCACCCAGCGAACGTGGCCGCCACTTCACGCATGCAGACACCTCCGGAGAACGACCACCCACTGCCATGGCCAAGCCAGCCAGCTGCCTCGCGGAGGGCGAGAGCACAGAGTCCAACCGGACACTCTGGTGGTGACATAAATAAAAAGACGGTTGTACACGACTCCCGGGTGGCTAAATCGGCGGTGGTTCCTCCATAGAGGAGTAGCGGGCGCTCCGCCCCCACCCCACGTAGCTGAGCCCACCTGACCCCGGGCACAGTCACGAGGAGCCGCAGGCCGGCAAGACCGCACTCCGGTCTGAAATGCCTTTCACAGAGCCACAGTGGGGAGTGAGAGGGAGCAGAGGGGAACGGCGCCTGAGAAGTTTTCTGTTTCAGAAAGTAAAGAAACCCCAATAATCTTGAGAGCGATCCCCATCACAAAGCTTCAGAAACCAGTGCCTTTCAGACTCACCCACACCTCACTACTTCCCAGTACTCAGAAGGGAGGATTCAGAGGGGAGCCCGGGGGTGGGGTGAGGTCAGGAGCCCCACCCCCTTTACTACTGAGCCTGTCATGTGACAGCCTCGGTCACTGCAAAAGTGAAGCAACCCAACTGATGTGGTGTGTGCCTGTAATCCTAGCATTCTAGGAGGCTGAGGCAGGAGGACTGCAAATTTAAGCCCAGCCCGGGTAAATTAATTTAGTGAAGACTTGCCTCAAAGAAAAAAAAAAAAGATGTAAAGGGATGGAGGATATAGCTCAGCATGAAGGCCCTGGGTTCAATCCCCACTATTACAACAAAAAGAAAAAAGGGAAGTAAAAGGTACCAGGTGGCAGAAAGAAATTAGATCAACCGCTAAATCTCACCCCCAAAATTCCGAAAGTCATAACAGGTAAGGGAAGTAAGGATAAAATAGACTCGGTCTCTTGTGAGTCAGCCAGGTGCAGTCCAACCCCTCATGAGCTCTCTCTGCCTAATCTACCAGTGAAGGCAAAGCTGAACTGAATTAGGAAACTTAGTCCAACCTCCTTTGGGCAAACAGACTTTCCTCCAAGCCCCTTCCTCATCACCAGCTCCTTGTTTGCCCAACTGTGCCAACCTCACTCTCAGTCTAGTAAGAAATCTCTACCAGATGGACTGACGGTGTGTGCTTTGCACCCCATTCTGCGTGAGTTCACACAGAGATGTGACCCTAAATCATTGTGCGTGGAATATTGTGCACAGAACGTGTCAGTCTTTGTTTTGTTGTGTGTAGTCTAGGCTGTACTTCTTTTTTCTTTCTTTCTTTTTTTGCAGGCCTGTGCTACCACACCCCACTTTATCCTTTTCTTTTTCTTTCCTTCTTTCTTCCTTTTCTGGTATTGAAGATTGGAAGCTATGTCCATAACTTTTTTTTTTTCATTTGGAGACAACATCTTGCTAAACTAAATTAGAACTGGCTGGAATTTGTGATCCTCCTGCCTCTGCCTCCCAGAGTGCTACAATTATAGGTGTGAATCACCACACCCATGTGGAATATGTCATTCTTTCATTTTTCTTCCTTTTTTTTTTTTTTAACGAGGTGGAACTAAAGGCCTTTGCATTGAGCTATATCTCTTACTCTTTATTTCTCACTCTGAGACAGGGTCTTGCTAAATTACCAACTTGCCAAGTCTGGGTTGGAATTTGTGATCCTCCTCCCTAAGCCTCCCAGAGTTCTAGGATTATAGGTGTGTGCTGTCACACCCAGATGAAACACATCATTCTTTTCATTTTTTGTGTTTGTTTTGTACCTAGGATTAAACCTGCGGCTTTCACACTAAGCTACATCCTCAGCCCTTTTTAAAATTTGAGACAGTCTCTAAATCACTGGGATGCCCAGGCTGGGCATTCCTTCTGCCCCAGCCCCCTGGAATGCTGAGACTACCGGCAGGTACCACCCAGCCCAGCTGCAATATATCAGTCTTAAAACTCTGTGCCAGCACTCAGTGTCTGAAGGAGTCATCCCAGGTGAACAAAAAGTTTATGAACTGAGCAAGCTAGGGCCTCAAGAAGCCATAAGCAGCGGGTGTAGTGCAGTGAGGTAAGCTGCCTTTAATTAGCTTGCTTTTCTTTCCTTTGCCCATACAGATGTGGCAAGAGGTTTAAGAAGGCATCACCCTAAGAGAAAGTGGGGGCCGGCCCTCCCTTCTGTGCAAAGTGCACATGTCTGCCTGCCTGGCTGCTTGAAATCGGGGCCCAATCTTTCAGTGAGACCCGAAGAGGACGTAGTGTGGGCTTTTCCGTCTTGCCAGTGCACAGCACCCTGGCTCTGGGTCACACTCCCTGACAAAAATGGGGGGAGGGACCACACTGACTTTGGAGCAGCCCCATCCTCCATTCTCTCCTTGAACATTCAGAAGTAAGCTTGTGTTCTAGGCTCCAAGAAGTCTCAAATATACAACAAATCAAATCACTTGAACTATAGTTTTGCAGCAGACTGCTATGTGCTCCCTAGAATTCGTATTACAAGACACCTGTATCCCGACTGAGGACTTGATGGACCCGTTCTGCAGCTCCATGTGTGCCTTTGCTGGACAATACAGAGCATCCAGGAGCCAGAAGACCTGGGTCCCAGTGCCATCGGCTCCAATCAGTTTGGGGCTAAAGTTCCTCGCTCAAGAATCTTCAGCACTGTGAGAGCAAATGTGAAGCTGGTGGCTGCCCCAGGCAGTGACCGCTGAGCGGAGAGGCAGTGGAAGACCTCAAAGACTTTCAAAACGGAGGGAGAATCAGGCAGGTCAGGAAAGAAGAGCTTCTGATCAGGGACCCTTCAGATTCCAGCAAAAACGATGAGGAATCCCAGGGTAAGAAGCACCACTAGGCTCTGTGGAACTGGGAATCATTAGGCAATATTTCTCTCCATCTCTTCCCCCCTGAGATCTTACATTTTTTTCCTTTGCCGTCTGCATATCCGCTCCACTCCCCTCCCCTCCCTGCAGGAGCGGCGCCTGTTTGCTTATGGCAACTCATGCTGCCAGCGCCAAGTCTCCAGGTCTTCTGGTTCCTAGCTCCCACCACCCGGAGACCATCTCTTTTTCCACAGCGTAGTAGTCTGGGGGAAAGGACCTGATTGGCCAGGATGAATCAGGTGACTGCTTTCTCCCACCTCCTAAGGGCTGAAACAAGAAAATGCTAAATAAGTGGTTTCCTCCGAGTTGTGAGAGTTACAGGGGCTTTGGTTTCTTGACAGTTTCTTCCATCCTTGTTTATATTTTCCAAATTTTCTGCCCTGAATACCTAATACACTTACAATGTTCTAATGACAAAGGTGCCGTCACGGCTTGAAAGCATAAGAATCTCCTAGAAGCTTTATTTCACGGCAGCTGACCTGCCCCCACGCCAGAACTCTGGGTTTAGGAGGGTTAGGCTGGGGCCTGCGGATGTGCTTCTCTAAAACAGTCTCCAGTGATATCACTGCTGCTGACTGGGAACCGCACTGAGATCCACTGAGTTCAAGAAGACTTGGAAAAAATGAACGCAGGAGTCTTCAGAAGAAGAAGCAACCGGACTTATCAAGAGATTGGATATGGAGAGAGGGAGGATTATAGTCAAAGATCACTTCACTGCGGTCGACTCAGTCTCTGAGTTACCCTAGGAATCTGAACGCCATTTTTAATGGTTAAAAAAACAAACCTTTTCACTTCCTTTCTGTGAAAGAGAGAGAGAGAAGGACCCCTCAGCTGCAGGGTCTAGATCCCCTTGGAAAGCTGGAAGTCGTCAATATTTGGATTTTCTGGGCATCTCTCTACGGTTTTCTTTTTTCATATTCTCAGGGTTATATGACTGATTCTGAAGGGCAGAGCCTGGAATGGCTCCATAGAACGGCTCCAGTGCCGAGTGGGTGTGGTGGCACACACCGAGGACCCCAGCACCCGGGAGGCAGACACAGGATTATCTTCAGTTCAAGGCCAACTCGAACTACATAGAGAGAGACTCTGTCTCAACAACAACAACAACAACAACAAAATAACAAAAGCAAAAAGCAAGGAAGTGAGCCCGGAGGTTCACTGGAGGAGGTAGCAAGGAGGAGAGTAAGGTCAGAAAAGGAGAGCTGGTCTGGTGGAATCAAGTTTGTTCGTTCGTTGGTACCGCATCCAAACCTGAGCTTGTCTAGTCTCCTCCTAGAGGTAAAATAGAAATACAGAACTTATCAGCTCCTCTGGCCACAAACACAAGTGTGAGCCAATGATCTAGAATCTAGATTTCATCAACTGATTCACTCAACAAGAATATATTAAGTAGCTAGTGACTCTATGCCCCAAACTAAGTAGAGGGGAATTAGAAGGACTCAGGAAACATCAAAGGTGTAGCACAAGCCTCAAAGATAGGAGGAGACAGGAGATTGGGCGACCATGTCTGAACCAACCAGAAATAACACAAGCAGGCCTAATACGAAGACCAGAGGTGGTACAGCTTAGCAGTTAGAAACACACTATAGTCAAACTCAGACTGTACCCCTGGGAAAAGCTTTGTCAAGATACTTCATTCCTTCTATCCAGTTTCCTTAATTTAAATAGGGAGAGAGGCCAGGTGTTGTGCACATGCCTGTAATCTCAGCATGAGGGAGGCAAAGGCAAGAGGATCACTACAAGATGGAGGCCAGCCTAGTGTACAAAGAAACTCCCTCTCTTCTCTCTCCATGGGTGTGTGTGTGTGTGTGTGTGTGTGTGTGTTTCGAGAGATGGTCCTGCTATGTAGTTCAGACTGACTTGAACTTATCGTAGGTAGGTAAGTTAATTAGATATCCTGTAGGTAGTGAGACAGGGCCAGCCCAAGAGGAGCCAACATGGTGGACAATCAAGACACATTCACTGGGGGATGGGCATTTAGTTCAGTGGTTCTGGCATCTGCCTCGCAAGCCTAGAGATCCCAAGTTTGATCCCTGGTATCCCCGTACCCCAGTGCAGGGTGTGGTAACTCACGCCCATCAGCAATCAGTACCACATACCACAGTGCTAGGCATGGTGGGTCGCCCCTGTCATCCCAGCACTGAGGAGGCAGAGGCAGGAGGATTGCTGTGAGTTCAAGGCTAGCCTGGGCTACATAGTGAGCTCAGGGCCAGCCTGAACTACAAAGCGAGACCCTGTCTCATAAAAAAAAAAAAAAAAAAAAGACACATTCACTGAATACTATCCTTGTAAAAGGACAGAAACTACCAAACCCACCTAGGATAAATATCGGTGATTGATATTTCCAATAGGTATCAAGGTGGGACAAAAATATAGTCCACTAGAAAGATTACAAGTACAGTTCCTTGGGTGATATTAGTCCAATGAGAAATCTCAAGGTCTCATGGGGAAAAAAAACAAAAAAATGGAAACAAATCTTATGTATATGGAGGGGTTGTGGAGTAATGGGAAGAAATAAGGATCAAGACACATGTACTGGTTCTAATTCGCAATGATGGAGCTGGAGATTTAGCTCAGTTGGTACCCTGCCTACCTTGAAAGCACAAGGGCCTGAGTTCAATCCCTGGTAACGCCAAAAAAAAAAAAGACATTCTCAATGATGAATGGGTCAAAATGTACCAACAAACTCAATAAAGGGAGAGGAAAAAAAAGAAACCATAAGGTGAACAAAATTATGATTAACCAGTAAGATTATGACAAGTATAGTCGCTTAGGTAATATTGATTAGATGGGGCTCCAATGGGGAAGTAGCAAGCATAGGAAGATTTTCAGTCAGGGATCTTTCCAGGAAGGGGTGGATTCCATCTTGGTTCCCCACCCAGGTGATTGGTACAAATTCAGAATATCAGTCACTGCTATTTGTCCTTAAGGAAGCACGCAGGTATGGTAGTTTCCTGGCCATTTGCAATATGGTCTTCAGGGAACTACCTTGACTGTGTCCATGTTGGCTCCTCTCGGGCCAGGTCTAACTGCCTTGAGATATTTAATTAACTTACCCATCCACAACAGCTTTGTCCCATAAAACACCCTTGAGAAGCAGGACAGGTGGGCAACCCACTTTCTGGTCCCCCCTCTGTCTCTCAGACAGAAGCTCTTTTTCTCTCAATAAACTTTCCTACCCTTAACCTCCACTGTATTTAGAATTGATCCCTTCATTTTAGAGAACAGACTGACGTTTCAGACATTTAGCAGGTTTGATAGTTACATCTGTTCCCCCGTATGCCCTCCAGGCTGGCCTTGAACTTGTGACGATCCTCCTGCTTCAGCCTTTCAAGTGCTAAGATTACAAGTGTGGACTAACACATTCGGCCCCACTATGAAAAAAGCAAAACAAGACAGGAAGAAAAGGGAGGAGCCTATAGCAATATCCATCTTTGTCAGCTTTTTGTCACTGTAATGAAATGCCCAAGATGATTAACTAAGAAAAATATTTATTTTTGGCCCACCATTTTGGAGGTCATGGTCCATGATGCTCTGGGCCTGTGTCATCATAATAGGAGCTTGTGGCAGAACAAAATCAATCATCTCAGGGCCAGGAAGCAGGAGAGAAAGTGGAAGGGGCAGGTCCCACGGTCCCTTCCAGATTCACTCTTCCAAGACTTAAAACCTTCCTTCAGGCCCTGCCTTTTTGACAGCCTACCACTCCCTGGACATCTGAAGCACAGAGAAGTTTAGGAGAGTTCTGATGAAGATTAAACCAATTACACTTTGTAAGAAACATGTAATAGTGCTCTGGATCTTAGCGGGGTATTTTTGGTTTTTCTCCTTAGTTTGGGTTAAGTAAATAAATAAAAAATAAAACACTGACATTTGCAGAACAGTTTGGAATGTGTATGTAGTATTGGGTCAGAAATTAAAGACAACAAAAATTATATAAAAGTTTTTGCATCTCAATAAAAGTGGGTTTGCCAGGTGTGTCAAGAGGTGCCTGTAATCCCAGCACTCTGGAGCCTGAGGCAGCAGGATTATAAATTTTTTTAATATTTTTATTTTTATTTATTTATTTTGTTGAGACAGGGTCTCACTTTGAAGGTCAGGCTGGCCCTGAGCTCACTGTGTAGCTCAGGTGAGCCTCAAACTCAGCAATCCTCCTGCCTCTGCCTCCTGAGTGGTGGTGGGGTTACAGGCATGAGCCCCCACGCACAGCACTGTGTTATGTGGCACTGGTTGCTGATGGGCATGAGTCACCAGGCCTGGTGTGGTATGTGGTCACTGGGGACCGAACCTGGAAACTTGTCCTTGCAAGACAGGCGCTGGAACCACTGAGCTAAATCCCTGGCCCAGAAAGGTTATAAATTAAAGCCCAACCCGAGAAATTTAGGGATTTAGTGAAACTCTATCTCAAAATTTTAAAAAATAACTGGGGATAGGGGCCGGGGATTTAGTTCAGTGGTTCCGGTGCCTGTCTTGCAAGTGCAAGCACCCGGGTTCGATCCCCAGTTAACCATATACCATACTGGATGTGGAGACTCACGCCCAGCGCAACCAGTACCACATATCACAGTGCCAGGTGTGGTGACTCACACCTGTAATCCCAGCACTCGGGCGGCAGAGGCAGGAGGATTGCTGTGATGTGAGTTGGAAGCTGAGCTCAGGGCCAGCCTGAACCACAAAGCGAGACCCTGTCTCAAAAAAAAAAAACCTAAAAAAATAAAAAATAAAAAATAACTGGGGATATAGCTCAGTGTAGAGGCCCTGGATTTAATCCTCAATAGTGAAAAAAGCAAGCATGCAAAAGGAAAGAAGAAAGATAAAAACTAGTATTTACTTATGACTTACAATTCTACAAGAAAAATAACTATCATTCTAATAAGGAGAGAAGCAAATTCCTAAAAAGCCATAAAAATGGAAGCACCACCATGAAAAGATTCTCAACCTCAGCGAAAACAAAAGAAATGCAAATTAGAGCAATTGTGATACTTCATTCCACCTATCAGAGTGGCCCAGACTTGAACCACCATGCGGGCATGGGTATAGGTGTTGGTAGGAAGGTGGCTTGGTACAGCTCTACAGGCGAGGGGCCTGATGAAATGAATTGACACTCAGGGGAGTCTAGCCATTGGTCCTTAATTTCTAACTTCTAAGAATTTATTCCAGGGCAAATACCATGACGGGACAGCAGACTTCCCTGCCAGGCTGCCTACCCCACGCAGCCGCGGTATCGGAAAAGCAAAACTCACCTATTTTTTTTTTTTTTTTTTAGGTTTTTTGAGACAGGGTCTCGCTTTGTGGTTCAGGCTGGCCCTGAGCTCAGCCTCCAACGCACATCACAATCCTCCTGCCTCTGCCTCCCAAGTGCTGGGATTACAGGCGTGAGCCACCACGCCCAGCACTGTGGTATGTGGTACTGGTTGCTGCTGGGTGTGGGTTTCCACACCCAGTAT